>JAMJFZ010001100.1:28455000-28592500 GCA_026225945.1 Cricetomys ansorgei
CTGTGAATAGGCAGGACTCTCCGGATTTGGAAACAGAATTTTCCTCATTAAATGTAAATTATTTGGGAACAAAGACCAAGCGAATATTTTCTAAACCTAAACTCATTAAGTATCTCAGGACAAGAGCCTACACATGAATGAGCTGTCTTCCTATTATATCCAAACAGGAAGGGTTCACACTGGGGTGAGCGCAGAGAGACACGGGGGAGGGAAATTTTATTTCCTGCAGGAAAGAGAGCTTATGGGATAATTTTCCAGACAATGTTCTCCCAGAACAAAGAGAGGGTGGGGACTTTGTTCTGGAAGGTTCTACGTATTCACATAGAAAGGTGTGTGGTGGGATGGGGAGGGGGTAGCATTCACAACTAAGATGGACACTACTGGGCATCTTGAACTAGGGTCCAAGAAGGAAAGATGGGAGCCTGGAAGGTCTCAGGGTCCAAAGCTGAACCATTAAGATGAAGACAGGAAGATTCCATGCGTGGCTGTGTTACATCATAGGTATATTTATAGAAGAAGCTGGAGCATAATCCAATAGCACTGTAGACAGGCTAAAGAGGATTCTATACTGGGTATACCCAGAATTGAGCACAAGGAGTGTTCTCTGACAACTCGTCTTCTACCCACATTGTTTAGCTACAACCAAAGGAAAGGCTACTTTGAAGGTGATTTGTTGGGGACGTTTATTTTTAGTTATGTTTGAAATTGTTTTATGCGCTGTTGGGTGAGAGGGGCTAGCCCAGGTCTTGTTGTTTTGCATTGTTTGCAGGTGTTGGATTTCTGTGGGGGTTGTTTAATTGCTAATGATCTGCAGGTGCTATCAGTAAAATACCGGAGGTGTTCTGAAAGAATAAAAACACCTGAGCTCAGATGCTCAGGGTTCCACTGTGAGTTTGGCACTGGTCATGATGATGGTTTCCACTGCTGAGGTCTGGCAGGGTTTGAGTTTACGAAAATGCCTCCTTGTCTTCACAAGCAATGTTCAGCTACAGTGATTTAATATAGGAATCTGTCCCCCCTCCCCCAGGTCTCCTACCTCTCCTAACTGCTAATGTTACCATCTAGGGGTCTTGGTCAGGTTAATTTTCCCTCCCAGTTAAAGAATTAGAAAGCAGGAGAAGTCTCGGATACAGCAGGAAGTAGTTTGTAGAACTCTTGTGTAGCGCACACGAGATGACTTGCATTTGATGTCATGCACCCCCCCAAGTTAAAACTTAAACAAAAATACACCAAACGCCACAAGATTACAAAAGAGTAGTTACTTTTAATTATAGAAACTTGCAAAAAAATCAGAAATAGAGTAAAAATGGCAGAGACCACCTATAACACATTCCAGGAATCTGGGGTTGACAAAGCACATGGGCACTGTTGGTAGCGGGACGTGTTCTGCACCCTGCCATTAGCCTCTGACACTCAACCTCTTCCTCGGCGGGCATCTGGCTCGGCCTGACTCATCATATCTAAGGAGAAGCAGAGATCACTGCACCGTAGTCTCTGCTGACTTGTTGTTTTGCTTCCCTCCTTCCTCTGTCCCCCTCTGTCTAAAAGATTTATTTTATTTTAAAGTGTGTGTGTGTCTGTCTGTCTGTGTGCACATGAGTGCAGGTGCTCATAGAGGCCAGAAGAGGGCATTTGAATTACAGAGCTCAAGCAGCCTGATGCAGGTGCAGGGAAGTAATCTCTGGTCCTCTGAGTGCAGTGTCCACCCTGAACTCCTCCGCCCCGTGGCTCACTACCCTTCACAAAGGCTAGTAACCTGCATTCATGTCAGGAGAGGGGAGTTTTTTTTTTTTCCTTATCATCTTCTATTTTGGAGTTTTCATATAGTTTTTGATTTGTCTTGCAATTACTTTGAATTTCTTTTAATATCTTCCATGTCTGTTTTCTTCTGACCCTGGAATCCCGCCTTCTTTGTAAAGGGAGTTTTTGTATTGGGTCTTGTTAACAAGAGTAACTGAGGTGGTCTGTGGTTTGGAGGTCATCATTGGCAATGGGGGTGATGAGGAATGACTGCCAAGGCGGGGTGGAGGAGGGGGTCATTGAAGGTAGGTGAGCCATATGTAAGCCGGACATCGATGAGGTTGTCCATGTGGGCACAGAAGTAACAAGAATAGTGGCAAGAACTGAGAGGAAGAGGATACAGGAGGAGAGACGTCTGAGAACTCAGAAGGGCTGCAGGAAGCAGGGCGACAGCAGGAGCAAGCTTTGCAGGAGCTAGATTTCAAAAGTGAAGGGAGATAAGGCAGTCTATAAGTAGCCATCATGGGGAGATGGGAAGATGCCTGTCCACCTTACTCTCCTGGTGGGTTCCGAGGAGCTGAGAGATGGGAGAGAATTGTCAGTCCTTGAGAGGATGACAGTGTCCTCAGTGTGGGAAGCTCAGAGAAACTTGTCTATAACTTCTTTATGACGTCAAGACGATCTTCCACCTTGGTTCTTGACACGAGGTTTGAAGTGGGAAGAAGTGGGGATGGAATGCCATTTAATGTCGAACAGCTACCATTTCCAGTCATCGAGAAGTGTTGATAGAGACCTAAGTTCTGAGCCTCACTCAATCAAATGGCAGAAGGTTCTTTCTATTCAGGGCAATCCATAATAGGCAATAAATTACAGGCAATTTTTGGGTGAATACTCTAAAGAGAATTGTTCCTTTATCACATTGAGCATTCTTATTCACGAACTGAGTGACTTAGAGATTTTTATATCTATAGGAATATAACTTCCCAGGGCTGGAGAGATGGCTCAGTGGTTAAGAGTGCTTGCTGCTCTTCCAGAGGTCCCAAGTTCAGTTCCCAGCAACCACATGGTGGCTAACAGTCATCTGTGATTCCAGCTTCAGGGGCTTTCATGGCCCTCTTTTTAACTCAGTGGTCACCCACTTGGCATGCAATCAAGTACACACACACACACACACACACACACACACACCTCACACACGCACACATACACCCATCTTAAAAAGAGAATATAATTACGTGTCAAAAGAGTTTGATTTCACTTTCTGAAAGAAAATAAGAGAAAATTTTAACTTTAGTTTTTTTTGGGGGGGGGAGGGGCAGATAAGATTTTAAAAAGGTCAAGTTTGGGAGCTGAGGGTAGGGCTTAGTTGTAAAATACTTGATTTTGGTTCTCAGCACTGGGGGCAGAGGAGACAAATAACTAGGCAAATAAACAAATCTGAAAGGTAAAGTTTTCAAAAGTCATCTATTTATTTCTTTATGAATATATATGTGTTTATTTATTTATTTTCGCACTGTGCTTCTGTTGATAGTTTGAATTCTTTCTTTTCCTGAGCTTTCACACGTGGCATCGTCGGTGCATAGGCCCACAGAGAGAGTCGCCAGTGAGCACACACGTCATGTGACTTCCTCTTTATTAGTAATTCTTTCTATTCTGTCTCTTCTCTCTCTCTCTCTCTCTGTGCTCCTTCTCACTATTTGTCAGGAAGGACGAGCCCCCTTCTTCTGTGGTAGAGATCCAGCGTGTCATCTATTTATAACGCTGTAGACGCATCCCCTTTGCTCCACATCCAGACTGTTCTAATTTTATGCCGTTCTAAGCAGCATTGGGAAAAGCTGCTTTCCACTTACGAGATTCAAAAATAGAGCTTTTGGATCCCAAACCGCTGGGTTTTAGGGGAGCAAGTTATTTATTTATTTGCTTATTTCACTCTTGCTTCTCCTTTTTGGAAACTTTTGTAAGTTGTCAGCGGAGTCTCCCAAGTCTGTTGGGTTGAAAAGCTACATTTTATTTCTGGGGTTGCTACAAACGTTACTGTTTTGCCACAGGTGCTTATGTTCCTGTTGGTGAGCGTGTGAGCAGAGCGCAGGACCCCGCCTTATTCTTGGAACATGGCAGTCCCTCATTCCCTAGAGACCTAATCAGAGGCAGATCCCTGGGTCAGTGCCGTTGGCTTCTCAGCAAGAGAACATACAGACAGGCTTGTTGCTTTTCTTTCTTGTTTCTAATTTTTAAAACTTTGGCGTGTGTGTGTGTGTGCGCGTGTGTGGTGTGTGTAGTGTGTGCGTGTGTGTAGTGTGTGTAGTGTATGCATGTGTGTGTGTGTGTGTGTGTGTGTGGTGTGTATGTGTGTGTGTGGGTGTGTTGTATGTGTGTAGTGTATGCATGTGTGTGTGGTGTGTGTATGGTGTGTATGTGTGTGTATAGGTGTGGGGTGTGTGTGTGTGTGTGTGTGTGTGTGTGTGATGTGTGTGTGTTTTGCATGGGAGCATGTGCCACAGTGTACACATGAAGAACAGAGGAAAACACTGTGGAGTCTATTTTCTCCTGACGCCATGTGTGCTCTGGGAACTGAACTCAGGTCAGCAGGCTTGTGTGGTCAGCACCTTCACCCACGGAGTCATCTCACTGGTCCATGTTTTTTTTTCTTGGAGAAAGTGTCTCATGTAACCCAGTGTGACCTTGATCTCTCCTTAGTTGAGGGTGACTTTGAATTCTGACCCCCCTGCCTCCACTTCCTGCATGCTGAGATTACAGGTATGTTCTACCTTAAGGTTTTCTGCAGGGCTGGCCAAGATTTTGTGGACACTGGCAAGCATGCTATTGTATGAGCTACACTCTCAGTTCTCTTTTTTTCTTCTTGTTTTCGTTTTAGAGACAGTATCCTCAAACCCACCGTGCAGCCATGGGTATACTGAACCCTGACCCTCTTGCTTCTGCTCCTTGATTGCAGGGATTACAGGTGTGCACCAGCATGCCCAGATGGTTTACGTTCCTTGCCTTAGACCCTGGCACCTGAGTTTGTCTTCTGGCTTCCACACGCATACTGTGGCACATAGGTCCCTGTTTTTTCTCCCCTCCCTCTACTTACCCCTTCATGTGCATGTGCACGCACACAGAGATGCATAAATACAAATATAATAAATGTATTTTTAAAGAGTAACTAGGCACTCCAAAAGCCAGACAGGTCGGCTGGGTGGGGTGTGAGGACAATGGGAACTCCCGGGTGTCAGCGGGATCCTACTCGTCTCACCCGCAAGCTCGTCTGAGTGGTTCACCTGTAGAACTGAGTGATCACGTGTGTGTGGAGAAGTTGGAGGAGAGAGGACAGCAGGGATTGAGGGACTTGTGGTGACAACTCCTTGGTGTGGTGTACCCCTCATCAGCCTTCAGAGAATAGAAAGAATGGTAGCTGCTGCTTTCTGCATTTTGAGTCTCTTGTGAGCTTTCTCTAGGAGTGAAGCAGGCTGGAACCATCCAAGACAGGAAATCTTGAGATACAGTTCCGGGCTAGGTGTGCTTGCATCGGGCAGAGCCTTCAGAGCCACAGCATGTTAGATGCCGATTCTATAGTGATTGATAATGAATGTCAGCTACTGACACTTTCCAATTAGGAGGAGAAAAAGCTGGAAGATTTTAGCCCGAGAAAACCAGCAACAGAAGGGTAGCAGTCCCCAGGGTCCACTGTGGTGTGGGTTGGGGTCGAGTGGGTTGTCATGAACCTTCTCACTTAAATATTTATTTTAGTTGTCTGTGTGTGAGCGTACCTATGCGTAGGTGGCCCCGGAGGCCACTGGGCTGGAATTACAGGGGCTGGTGAGGTTGTGATTCAGTTGATGTCGGTGTTGGGAACTGAACTTGGATCCTCTGAGAAGGCATCGGAGACATCCTTCAATCCCTGCCCCTCTTCCTCCCACAGTCATTCACAACACATGACACCAGCAGGCTGGACAGGTGCCTCTTCAAATGCTGACTGAAGTTCTCTGCCCTTCCCTAGGCACAGAGCTATTTCTCAACCTCTCCCTGCCCCCAGCTCCTCTTCCCTCCTAGGCACAGGCTCATTGTGGCCATGGGGGCTTGACCTCAGATGGAAGTTTGTGGACTCATGTTGGATGCCATATTGCACACCTTTGGTGCCCTGGCTTTGGCATAAACTGATCTCATTGACACAGATGCTTTACCAATTAAGGCAACCTCTGCTTCAGCACCCTCCCTCTCACACCCCATAGCCTGCACAGCCATGTTAGGTGAATGATGGAACTAATAGGTTCCTGAGCTGTGCCTTTAGGAATCCCTGCACACAGTACCTGTGCTCCTGTGAACCCCCGGTCTTCATATGAAACTATAAGTGGGCACATAAGGAGCGAAGCCTCTGCGGGAATCCTGATTTATCCCTCTATGCCTCAGTTTATTTGTGTGGAAGATAAGGCTGTCAGGCACCTTCCCCAAAAGGATATTCTGAGCTTTCACATAGAAGGCTTGACATTTATTAACTAGGGTCATAGGAAAGTCCTGATTTAATCTCTGAGAAAAAAAAAAAACGCTTTGAGCGTTGCAGACATAGGAACCATATAAGCATAAAGAATTCTGCCCATCGCTCTTGAAGGAGGCGGCGGTCAGTCAGTAGGGGCGTGGGCTGAGTCTTGGTTCCTCTGTGTTACCCTTGGGTCCCAGACAAGTGAAGGGGAGAGTCAGGGATAACCAGCATACACTTTCTGGTTTATGAGATGTTAACCATTCACATTCTAAATGAATGAAGATATTCTGAGAGTATTTACCACATGAAAAGTAGTCAAAAGCTTATGAAGACAAGTAGCTTCCTAATTAGGAATATAATATTCTTGGGAAAAAAGAGAAAAACTGAAAAGATTGGCATATGTTTATCGGACAAAGTACTGAGCGTTATAAGGACATTTTCCAAATGGGCATACGATGTGCCCTGAGCAGACCCCCAGGTCTCCCTCCTCCCCTTTGTCTCCCTTCCTCTGTCTGTTGGCCTAATTCACTGCCCTAGGCTACATCCACCTTCGTGTCATGTGTACATGCATGAGTTCACGCATCTATACACGATCTATACAGACCCAGGATCCACAAAAAGAGAGAAAATGCACTGCCTGAGTCTATGACAACCTGCAGTTCCAGTTCTGGCCACTAGGAGAAGTCCTTCAGTGAACCCTGATGTGCAGTGTCTCTGTTAAGAGGGTGACTAGAGACCTCTGGGTGATACCCAGGCATAGCTGGGCTGTATGATATTTTCAGTTTTTTTGAGGAACCTCCATGATGCTTTATAACCAAACATCACCTGAGCCTTCTCTGAGGAAGTCACCCCATGACACCCTCCCATGCAAGTATCGTCCTTAATGTTCTCAACAATCTCTCCGGATAGGTGTCATTTGCTAAAAGACTCAGAAAAGTTAAGTAATTTAAGTTCATAGCTAGAAAGAAAGAATTGAAATGAAAACTTGAATTTATGTTGGTCATATAACAACAACAACCATAATAGATTGCATGCTATTCTCACAATATCATTAAATAAAACTTGCATTTGGGTTTGAAGCTATAGTGTTTGCCCTTTGCCACTTACGGTCTTTTTTTCTGAGGCCATTTGACAATATAACTAGAACGATAAAATAAGCGTTTAAGGGCTGTATAATTTACAGATGTTGTATTTTAGAGTTCATATCTACATCATGGCGGATCTAGACTTACATAAGAGCAACTCCATTGTTGCTGTTTTTGTAATGATCAAGCACACTGTGCTCCTGGACTGAAGGGAACCAGTCAGAGCTGAATCCCTGTGGAGACCCTTACGGCTCCTCCTGTCATCATTCTGAGTGGAGGCTTGGCTTGTAACAAAAATGGTATTTATGTAATTCATCATTTCAACTATCATCTGAGTATTTCACAGAGGGGACATCTTCTCAAAAGATCCAGCCCGCCTTCCCCCCTGCAGCTGACTGGTGCTTTGATCTGCTGAAGTACAGAAGGAGGACATTCCTGGAAGAAGAGGGATTTGGAGCTGGTAGGGGCAAGGTTGGGGAGAGGGCAGAGGGGAGCAGGGAGAAAGGGGCGGAGCTGGGATTCCTCCCTGGACCTCTTCACAGACCTCATCAAGTCAGGTCTTCTAATCTCAGCACATGATTTACGGGGTAGGTGTCTTGTAAATGATGGTGAGTTTGCAGAATTTTGCCTCCAGCCTAAACTAGAGTATCTCAGAAACAGCTTTCAAGGTTGTAGGATCAGGGAGACAAATGCGAACACAGTCTTGGGAACTTTCTAGAAATATGACCAAGGTCTTTATACTCTTGACGATGATTGGCTTGGAACTCCCAATGAGCCTCTCTAGATTGTAAAAGCATGAGATCTAAGCTGCCTTGCACCTCTGCTTTGGATATGTATTCTATTTAACCCAAAGTGTCACTGTTTATTGAACACGTACTCTCTAGAGGGGGGATTATGCTGGGTACAAGGAAAACGGACATTCAACAATCTTCCACACTAATGTGCATTCCTGAAACTATGACAAAGGTTAGTTCTTTCTCTATATTGCTCATAATCTAGTGACAGAGGGACTAGCAATGTTCCAGTTTCCAGAGCAGAACAAGGTAGGACATCCTGGCAGGGCATAGAGAGTCAAGGAACAGTGGTTTATCATGGGTCAAGGTATAGGAGGTTACAAAGCCTTGCCTGTGTACAACTGTAGCCCTCTTGGACTGGGAGATTACCGCAGGCCATATGGGTTTATACCTGTGCTGAGATCTCCATATCTAACGCTCTGAGTCACCCCCAGGTTGGGCATTGCTTATTTACAGATGGGGAAATAATCTGCAAATCCATACAGCTGGGGTGTGCTGAGCACAGGGACCCATCATCCAATAGCTCACTGCTATTGTTAGAGCATCTGGGTGGGGCTTGCTTGGGTGACAGCACAGGAAATCTCATGGCTAATCTCAGGCATAGACTTTCTCTATTTTACTTGAACACTGATCACGACTCGAGATTTAAGGATCATGACATGCAAACACTTTCTATTTCCTCTGCTCCCCTTCTGACCCTAACTGGAAGCAGTGGAGACTGGAGGGGTAGACACACAGAGGGGTCTGTGAGCCAGCCTGTCAATCGATGTTCTTAGGTCATTCTGCAGCATCTTGTGCTGACCTGTGGCTGACTGCCAGGGCTGTAGTCCCTGCCAGGGACAGGCACGGTCACACCTCTGGTTCAGTTCTTATACTTGATCTTTATTGTGTGGGCTTTGATGACTCTCTGGACCGGCTAGAGTTCATGGTCACCTAGTATCACAGCCTGGGTATGCTAAGAGCTGGGAGATAGATGGCTGGCGGCAGCGGCTGGGGTACTTACGGTAATGCTGAAACACTAGACTCCGAACCTACTCCTCAGAGGCAGTCAAGCCTACCTGCTTCCCCCACAGAAGTACAAGGCTTTGTGTGGTGACAGTCAGTCGCATCTGGCAGAGGGTGCTGTAGATCTTTCACCACCTGCATAGGAAGGACCTAAGAACACTGGCTGAAAGGCTGGCCCACGAAACCCCTTTGTGTGTCTACCCTTCCAGCCTCTACCAGGTTCAGAGACAACTGGGCTCAGCAAGGCAGCAGGGGCGATAGTGTGAAGTTAGCACCAGGGTTGAGGTCACAGGTGCTAGCAGATCCACTCTGTCAGAGTGTTGCCTCTCAGAGCTGGCACTTGGGTCAGAGCCTCTAAAGAGGACTCCGGCACAGGGCTAGGCTGTCTTCTGTAGCCCTGGGGTGTTCCTGAAGGGGTTTGAGTAGGGCAGCTATGTTCCCTTTCCTGTTTCTGTGATAAAATACCCAGACGAAATCAACTTTGGGGAGAAAAAGGTCTATTTTGGTTCGTAGTTCAGAGGCTACAGTCCGTCACAGTGGGGAAGTCCTAGCAGCAGGAGCTGGAGGCGGCTGGCCGCATTGCATCCACAGTGAAGAAGCAGAGAGAGGTGGATGCTGCCGCTCAGCCGGATCTCTCCATTTGACTCACCCCAGGCCGCCAGCCAAGGGAATGGCACCTCCCAGTTACAGTGGATCTTCACACCTCAGTTAATCTACTTGTTTCTTTGGTGACTCTAGATCCTGCCAAACTGACAATTACTAGAACCATCATAGCAGGGATGAGATCAAAATGAGACTTTGGCCTTCACCTTGTATCTAAGGAGCAATCAGAACCAAACAAGGCTGTGTCGTGGTGGGGCTTCCGTGAGCACACAGTGCCAGCAGGATCTGCCAACCTGGCCTTGCTGTTTGCCATGAGCGTCTTGCTGTTGCCCTATATGGCTATAGGATCAGCCACCCAGTCTCTGCCTCCTTGGCTTCTAGCATGCACGGTCTCTTGTTTCTGAGAGTGCTTTCCTCTTCTGAATTTGCTGTCTTAATATTAACTTTATTTCATCTCCATCCCAGTCAGAATCCGTGTAGGACACAGATTTCATCCATATTTCATGATGATACATGAACCTTTTTCTACCTGCATCATGTTGCTCATTCTCCTTATTTCCCACAATCCTCTCTTGGTGAGACACCATTTTCCTCCCACGCCATGCTGGTTACTCGTCACTGCATAATGATTGCTCTTTCTTGAGCTATAAATAGAAAGCATGTTTGAGAACTAGATTGCAGCTCAGGGCCAGGGTGCTTCTCCTCTAAGCAGCTGCTTCTCTTGGCAGGTCCTGTTGTTGGTCCAGAACTTACATTTGATGTATTTTTTTTTTTTTGCTATTTCTTGCCACACAAAGCTCCACTCACTTTTCCCAGAGAGAAATAGAAGGCAGGAGGAGGAATAAGGAAAAAAGTCATAGGTATCTTAAAGAGGCTGGGTCATTTCCAGGGGGTGATATAATTCTCAGGCGATGGAGAGGAAGGACAGAGGGAGAGGAAAGGGTTAAAGAAAGATATAAGAAGACAGGATACTCCCTACCGGCCAGGGATGAGTTTCTACACTATTTACACATGACTATCATGCTATTGGGCTTTTCTTGTTCTGTTCACATGGTGCCTTGCCCTTCCTCCATGCTGGGTCTGATTTTGCAGGGTTCATGTCTTCTTGTTAACGGTTAGGCACAACCGTGGCTTGTGTCTCTCTCATTTGTCTCTCCACCTTCCCAGCGAGAATCTGTGCATGCCCTACTTAACAAATACGCACAAACTCAGTCATTAAATGATGGGTGTTTACTATCTTACAGTCACAGACATCACAAATCCTCAAGGGGTCTCACCAGGACACAAGGGCACAGAGGGACTTTTTTTCAAGGATTCAAACCCAGCAGGCAGCAGGGTTCCTCTTTCTAGAGTCCAACTAGGGTCAAGTTGTTGTTACTTCGGCTGATCCCTTGAGGATCTCACATCTCCGAGAGCTCTTAGAGTGTTTTTCTTTCAGCAGACACAGACATATCACTCTGAGGCTTCTGGGTGATGCATTCCATGCAGACTTGTTCCACTAAAAGTTCTTTTAGTGTGTGTGTGTGTGTGTGTGTGTGTGTGTGGTGTGTTCATATGTATGAAGAGGTATGTGCATGCGCATGTGTGTGAGGGCAGGGGCCAACCTAGGGAGCAGTGTGTCATTCAACAGGGCATTTTTCTTTTATACAGGTTTCCTCACTGACCCAGGGCTTGTTGAGTAGGCTGGGCTGGTTGTCTGTGATGTCGCCATCTTTCCAGTACTGGGCTTAGAAACATGTCACTGTGCCAGGCCCTTTCTTTTAAGATGTGGCTTCTGGGATCAAACCAAAGTAGGTTCAAGAGCAAGGCCTTTTACCCTTAACTGGCAGAGCCATCTCAGCAGCCTGAGAGTGGATCCTTAGTGCCTCGTTCTATACGGAACTTCATCAGAGTCCAGCTCTCTCCCTGTGGCTGTCCTCTTGCTTGTGGTCTTGGACTCTCATTGTCCCATTTCTCACTCCTTAGAGTGCTCCATAACCCAGAGATGGCTGGTTCTTCCGTAAGTACAGGAGCCAATGTTTGCTCTTGTAGCACACAGATTTAGTTCCGCTCCCGGCTCAGGGTTTGTACTGTTTCATTGCATTGTATTTTATAGTACTGTTATTACAACTTTAAGAGTCATAAGCTCATTTCTTTGTATTAAAAATTTTAATTTTAAAATGAGAGATAGTGCAACACACTTTGAAGGGTGAAATCAATAACTGAGAGACACTGCTGAAGAGGGACCGGCAACTTCCCCACACTAGGGACAAGGAGCTGTGAGTTTGGGGTCGCCCTGCATCTAGAAGGTTTTCATGGATCCTGTCATGGGTGTGATAGCATTCTGGTTTTCCCACCATAGGTCTGCAATTTAAAAAAAAACCTTTGTTCTACTGGTTATGAAGGAACCTTGTACTTGTTTCCATTTTGATTATATATATATATACATACATATCTATATGTATATCATATAATGTATAATATATATCATATTATATGTATATATGTCATATATGTATACATATGCATAATATATGTAATATATATGTAATATACATATAATATGATATATACATATAATATATATGTATATATATATAATACAAATGAAAAGATTCATTTATTTCTTATTTTATATGTATGAGTGCCTGCTTATATAGATAAATGTGCATTCACACCCAGTGTCTGCACAGACCAGAAGAGGACATCGCACCTCCTGGAGCTGGAGTCACAGATGGTTATGAGCTGGTCTGTGGGTACTGGGGATCAAACCCTGGTCCTTTCCAACAGCAGCAGGTGCTCTTAATCACTGAGCCATTTCTCCAGCCCCTTTGATGGCATTTTAACCTTTATTATCCTGTTCATAACCTTTCCTCCACCTTGGGCCCCACATATAAGAACTGATATGTGAAAGAGAGCTTTCCTTAGACAGCTCATTCTCGTTGAGCCATTTCTCATGAGCTGCTAAGGCTTCTTGGGAAGAGGTGTGATGTGGATAAAAAAAAAATTTCTTTCTGCCTGCACATTAGCCTTCCCCATCCCCATTTCTTTCTTACCAATCCTCTGTCCCTACAAGTCTGATGCTACTACAGTGCTATCTCTCAATTGCTCAGTACTCAACTTACAGGAAGCATGCTATCAGAAACAGTTGTACTAAAAAAAAATACTCACTGCCACAAAATACTCTTTCTCTCACTATCTGTAAAGACTAGTGAGGCTGAAAAGCTTCATGTGTTGAGAAATTAACAAAGTCTTGAAAAACTGCAATGTCCCCTTTCATCTGAAATCACGCAGACCCATGTCCTTGCGGAGCCAGCAAAACTCCTGTATGCTATTGCTGTTTGCTGGGCCTTTTCTGCTGTGGGGCTAAGCATATTCCTATAATAATTTGTTTGAATACTTATTAATAATATCACAAATATAATATCTTTTTTGGGGGGGTGGCTGTAACAGAATGTCACAGACTGAGTCACTGTGACAAGCAGACACTTATTGGCATTCACTCTCGGAGACTCAGTATCAAGGCGGGTGCTTCTGGTGAAGGCCTTTGTGCCGAGCTGTTTCATGGTGAGACACGGTAGCACAGAGCACAGGACAGGGGATGGGACTCACTCTGCAGTAAATACAATCCTGTGAAGGTGGAGGCCTCCACCACCCAAACACTTCTTATTGAAACCTCAGTTTAGTCTGGCTGTGTGGCTCAGTGGTGGGACCCAGTATGCGCAGGTCAGTACCCAGAACATCACAACCAAACCAAACCAAACGCCAGTTACCTCATCTCTAACGCTTCAGCAGGGATCATGTTTCCAACATCCAGTGTGTGAACTCCGGGGATGTGTATCTCTGCATTTACTATTGAAGCTTCTCCAGAAGGTCTTTGTGATCTCTTCGCTTAAAAAACAGAAAACAACAAAAAAGATGTCTGTACAGTTTGGTCCAGGAAGCTGAAGAAAACATTTACTTAGGACAAGACCAAAGCGATTGGTTCTCTATGCAGAAGAGGGGCTGATGCCTTTTCCCCCTTCGGGCTGTACTTTGGTAGTGACTGGGGGTCCCCAGAAGAGGGCTTTCATTAATGCTTGTGTTACTTATTCTTAGTTCTTTGTCTTTGACAGACACATAAGGAAAAAAAAAAAAGACTACAGACAATCTGAACTTCTTAGGGATTTACTTAACAGAACTGTAGTGAAATCAACACACTGCAGACTAGACCTTTCTCCCCAGCATCCACTGAACATCTGCAAATGTTGGTCAGATATAAAAACCCAAAACAAATGGCAATTTGTTAAAGCAGAAGCCATCTGTAACCCGTGTTCCAGCAACTATATTCAGTGGCTTATCCATAAACACACGCTTATTTTTTTAAATTGAAGAGAAAAATCAAAACTTAAATCTCAGTGTTCAGAAATGAGTGAGAATAGAATCAGCTATTGAATGTGGTCAGAGCTGACATCAGGAAATCATCAAGAACCTTAGATGGCACTTTTACATTGATAAAAATGAAAGTGATTGAAAAAAAGTTACTTTGTGGCAATTGGTAGAAGGAGAAGATAAGGATGTGTTCATTTATTGGAAAAGATGAAATCTAGAACCTGAGTGAGTGATGCCCATAGGAGAATTCTTCTTCCTTCCTCCCCTCCCCCTCCTCCTCCTTCTTCTCCTCCCTCTCCTCCTCCTTCCCCGAAACAGAGTGTCTCACTGTATCCCAGAATGGCCTGGAACTCCAATGTAACCCAGGTACATCATGAGCTCTTGTAGACCCTCCTGAGTCTGCCACCCTCATTTGAGGGTCACAGACAGAGCCATCATGCCAGGCATCACCAGAGGATTCTAAAGTTGGCCCAGCCTTGCTTTTGGAAGTAGCTATCATATTTTTCCAGGGTGTATTTTCAGGACTTCAGGATGTCCTGACTTCCACAAAGACATGGGAGATGCTCCCTAGCTAGTTAATTTTGATAATACTCTATTAAAATGTGTGTCACCTCTTCACTTTAAATGGATCTATGAAAATAAATGGCTACAGTGTTATAGACATTTTAAGATACAGTTAAGCTTTCATTACCTACAGGAAGACTGAGGCTATTTAAAACTCCTGGCTGGAAACAAAGAAGAAACCACTTTCTCAGGATCAAAACCACCAGGTGTACAAAACGCACAACAGGATGGTGACTAAGAAACATCTCAGAGACTGGTACGGGATGTCATTTATTAGTTTGAATTTTCTGTACGAGTTATTTTTAGGGGATTTTGTTTGTGGTTGAATCTTGGAGTCCACCTGCTCACTTAGCTTCCCGGGGATTCCATTTTGAGCATGGCTGAACTTTTTCTTATTACATCGGTGCCAGCCTGCTCCCAGCTGGCTGGCATCCATTCACACTATCAGATCTTTCTACCCTGGACTGCACAGGTCTCCACATCCTCCTGGCCCTAGCCAACTCAGTCCAGAAAAGGCAATTGTCTATTTTATTCCTTTCTAGTGCTGCCTACCTCAGAGGTCTGTGGGAAGAGTCGGGTGTTAGGGACCTCAAAGTTGCTAGGTGATTCATCATTAGAGAACTTTCATGGTAGGCTTTTCCAAACTATACTCAAGAGGAGACTAGCTGGGTTTCCTAGTTCTAAATCCTACTTTAGGATATCCATAACAAGAGTTAGCAAACTAAGTAAAGATCCGGAGAAATCCTGAGTGTAGAGGCAATGCTAAGTAAGTGTGAGCTTTTACTAGAACATGCAGCCAGCACAGCTGCCTCTGCCTGGGCCAGGCCCCAGCTCAGTGAGTCCAGTTCCGCTCTAGCCCTCTTCCTCTTGGAGGATCACGTCATCCGGACTTGCTTTTGAAACTCAAGGTTTTTGCTTTTTGCAATGTGTGTGATTTTCCCATTGATTTTAAGTTCTTCCCTTTAACAGCAAAGAAGACTAGCTTCATTATCCTACCATGTTTTACCTAATCTGTTGTTTTAAATATGCAACCCAGATATTGGATTCTCGCTCCCCCAACCGTGTGTGTGTGTGTGTGTGTGTGTGTGTGTGTGTGTGTGTGTGTGTGTGTGTATGAAGTGAAAATGATACATGAATCAACCATGCCAGTCACCATGCAGACCAGACCTCTATGCCTGGCTTCTCTTCGCAGCCCCGCTGTCTACATTAAAGACGGAACCAATGTCTGGTAGTGATGGTGGTGAGGGAAGAGAAATTCTCTTCTCTGCCTTCTAGAACCCCAAGGAATGTCTAATCAGTTCTCCACCAAGAATTTGCCAACACAGAACCATGTCTCACCGTGGTGAAGTGCAGGGCGCAGCTGCCCTGGTAGGGACAGCCCTGTGCCTCCCTCTGCTGGAGGCAGCCCCGGTGGTGAGGGTGTGCAGTGTGCCTGGGCACTATGGGGTGCCCCAGACTCATCTGCTCCACATTGATACCTTCTTCTCCTTTCCTGTCCCCATACCAGAATATTGTCTCTGAAGGTTCTCACCTCGTATCCTGTCCAGCTCCTTCGCAAGTCTAGAAACCATCAAGACTTTGGTAGGCAATCGCCGACATTGTTCTTTCATTCCTACAGATAAGCAGAAGAGCACTGGAAAGGCTCTTGCTCCCAAAACCCCTCCCTCTCTTACCCGTCCCTCGTATGTGTGTGTGTGTGTGTGTGTGTGTGTGTGTGTGTGTGTGTGACATCCACAGCAATCTATGCAAGAGCATATGTAGAACATCTTGCTTTTCCCCTTCTCTTTGAATGACCACATCAGAGGCTTAGCTGCCTGCCAATCGCTGATGTCAGCAAGGCTTCTGTGCCTCAGTGTACAAAACGAATACGTGTCTTCTTGGGTTGCAATGGAAAAAGCCTCCTATTCTACTTACTTGTTTCTGAATAGCAAATTAGTTTAAAACTTGCATTTAAAAGTATCTTACCTACTTAGATTGATTACAAATTTGTGATGGAAGTGGTGGTTGGCAGGGACAACTCCTCACTGTCCTGACAGCCGCTGAGAACGGGACCCCAGCTGCTGACTGTGTAGTCTCCAGTGGTCTCAGGTACATGCCCTTGTCACCTGGTGTCCCAAGACCCCAACAGTGCATTCTTTGACAGGTCAAGGCAGAAGCTGTGAGCTTTGTGATCCAGCCTCAAGTGTCATCCACCGCTGCCTCTGCTATATTTCACTGGCCACTTAAGACTCACCCTGATTCAGTGTTGGGGAACGCTACTTAAAAACAATATCAGGAGGCAAAGACCAATAGGGAGACCGCTATACCGTACCTTCCTTCTATTCAACTTGAAAAAAGCAAGATGAGGTTACAATACAAATTAGGTACCCTGTACCAAATGCCTGCAGTAGGCATGAGATCAATGAGAAGCAGACAGGAGACACGTGTTTTACATTCCTTCCAGTCATTAGGTTGTCTTGATGAAATGGAAAATGGATTGGAAACCGAAAGTGTTTGCCCTGGGTGTTCTGCTTTACACAAAGGCAGTGGTGTGATTCACTTGTGCTCCCAAGGGTCTTAAGTCTGTTTTACAAGTGGTATTGGAGGATGGTGATGGCTCCAGAATGGAAATGAACCATCCAGACTGTGAGACTAGCAGCTGCTTTACTTAGCTCATCTCCCAACTTCACTCTGAGCAGTAAACAAAAACATTCAACAGACATGTTCTTTGGTCTAGGGAATGTGGCTAACATGCACTGGATATAGCCATGTAAGTCTTCAAAACAGACCAGACCAGACCAGACCAGAACAAAACAAAACAAAGCAAATCACTGGCTTTTGGGGGGTCTAGGGGATGTAGCATAGTCGGTAGAGAGATCGCCTAGCATACATACAATCCTAGGTTCAACCCCCATCACTGCATGCACCGGTATGGTGGTACCCACTGGTGAGCCCAATCCTGTGGAAGTGGGGGCAGGAGGATCAAAAGTTCAAGGTTACCCTCAGCTATGCAGAGAGTTTGAGGCTAGCCTAGGCTAGACATCCTTCTGCAAATAAACAGAGCAAACCATAAGACAAAACAAGGCAGAAACAAATCCAAACCCGATGGTTCTAATGATTTTATTGCTCAGTGGCAAAATAAATCAAAGCAACATTAATTCCAACGTCACTGTGAATCACATTTGAACATGTCAGTGACTGCTAGGAAGCAGGTCTGAATGCTGGGAGGGGCTTGGGAGGAAGGCATCGCAGTGTGGTATGTTCTTGTAAACATCGGTACAGGTAGAGAGCAGTTTCCCTAGGTGATGCCAGCTTCCCCTGTTTGCACAGAGGTGAAGCCTTACAGGTCCATTTCCACTTCAAAACTTCTGGAGCTGACTGCCCTAGGGAAGAATGGATTCTAAGTTGACTACATTTACCCTAAGATGTTTTTCTCGGTGGTGCCCCTTGTCCCTGGTTCCCTGCAGGGTGGACTCATCCTCTACAGCAGAGTCCTACAGGCTGCACGGGGTGGGGGTAGGGGGGATGGGGATATGATGCTCCTGATATAGAGGGTATGGAATGAAAATGGAAACTTCTAGCTACTTCCCATTCCCAGCCCCACCTTCAGGGCTGAACAATCCATGTACACAAGGACGCTTTCCCTGTACCCACTCCTACTTCTCCTTGCTGCTGCTTGATTATGTTATCTCTGTGAGTCACTCAAGTAGCCAGGATGCCCTGGTTAGCAGTCTGTAGGCAAGTCAGATCTTTGCACTTGGTACCATGTCGATTCAGCCTTGCCCAGGATGTGCTCCTAGGACTGAAGAGAAAGAAAGGACAACCTGGCCAGCAGAGTCAGGAGCTGAGCAGGAGCTGCAGTAAGCCCTGGGGTGATAGGAGCTGGGAGGTTGGCCTTCTTGATTCTCTGCAGGAGTCATGATAATGTTGGTTGGCCAGAACTGGGGACAATAATCTGGAACCAGAGTGACACTTAGCTACTCAGATCAAAACTTCTCACTAGGACCACACCATGACCTGAGCATACTCCAGCCTTGCACAGGTGGGCAGAGAGGGAGCTGAGTCCTGGGGCAGCCTTGGCTAAAGCCCACTTACTGCCCCCTCCCAGCTGCCCTCAGCTTTGGGACGCTGCTCTCAGGCAGCCTGGATGTGCTGTGCAGTGGGGTCTGCTTCCAGGTTGCTACCACAGTCTCGGATCTTCAAGTCCCCCCCGTTTCCTGGGCACTTGTCAGTGCAGATGCTGCTCTGGCTGGACACGGCGAGATCAGCAGCGCTGGCCTCCTGCACTTGGAGGGACCGCCGCAGTCACACGTTTACCAGAACATCCAGTGGGACCAGGCCTCTCTTCTTCCCACTGAGGACTCTGATGAAGCCATCCTGTTCTTCCTCAGAAGTCACACAGATCTGAGAGCCAGGGGAGAGAGGGAGAGGAGAGGCTTCAGTTCAGCAGGAACAAGAGGGGACCTGCAGCTTAAGTCCCTGCTGACTGAGGGTGTAGGAGCACCCATCTGGGAAAGGAGAGATGGCCCAGGGAGGGAGAAGGGGGAGGGGCGGCAACATGAGGAAAGGCTCAGTAAAGACATCACACGCAAACCTGGGTTTGGAAACAGGCCCAGGTACAGAGTATTTTCTGGGCTCCAGCTGTATGAGTGAGGATTAGCAAAATAGCATTAAATACTGTGACTCCCTGAACGGTTGCTGTGAGGAGGGAATGACAAAAATGTATCATAGGTCTGGCAGAAGGCGCGCAAGTTTTCACTGTATTATATAGAAGACCCAAAATCATAGCTGTCACTCACTGGTTCCTGTCCAGTGCTTGGAATTTTATACGTGCATCATACAACACTGGGAAGCCAAGGGACAATGTCATGACTAGCTCCAGGCAAACAAGCGTGAGCGGCTCTCAAATTCCGGAGCAGGTACCTGCGCAAGACTTCAAAGGAGGTGGTGAAAATCCAGGCGCTCTTGCCTCTCACTGTTCAAGGGCAACGGAGGGCAGAGAAGGGGATGAGGCTAGACGTGAGAAGAGCTTCCTGGGGAGAACAGTTCTTTTTCCCCCTTCATGACCCACTTCCACAATTGAGAGTTATGCCTTAGTATGTATTCCCCAGAAATAGCCTGAGCTGGATCCCAAGACGTACACAGAGAGGAGCTGCTAGCAGTCTGAAAGACCCGGCAGTGGTGCAGGGGAGGAATGCGACCAGGCAGGAGTGTGGCTGACCTGGAGAGGAGCCCTCAGGAGCTATGGACGGACATGGGTGGCCTCACCTGAGATAAGGGGTCTGTACTGATTGGGACAAGAGACTCATAGCAGCTCAGTTGAGGCAGCCCTGCCTTTCTAAGGGAGCCAACGGAGAAGGAGCCGGGTAGAGTTTACAACCCAGTGGTAGAAGTATCTGCCAGTGAATGGAACCTGGATGGGGTTTCAGCATAACTTAGAGCCGGATGTGTGATCCCTGGTGTCTGGAACATAAGCTAGACTGGTACATGAGTTACTTTTCAGAAACCTGACTTCAAAGAGGCTTAAAACCACAGCCTGGGAGGAGTTAACATAAGAGAGCAGAAGAGGATGTATCCACTGTAACACGAAGCCCAGACGTCTGCTATCTGTGAGACAGAAGTAGTTGAAAGTCATGTTGGAACTCAATAGAGCCTAACCTAGGTAAGCTGAGCCCCCAAAGGAGATGGGCCATCTGATTTTCAAAGGCATGCTTTTGTCCATGCCAGAAACAGTGATACATACCCATTATCCTAGGACTTGGGAGTCAGATGCAGAACAAGGGGTTCAAGGCCAGCCTTGGCTACATAGTGAGTTAGAAATCAGCCTGTGTTACATGAGACTCTGCTCAAAAAACTAAAAAGAGAAGCAAACAGCAAATGAAAAGAAACGTAACACATTTGGTGTAAATGTTGGGACAGCCTGAGGTCAGCTGTGCATCTTGGGTGTAGCTCCGAAGTCAGACATTCAGTGAGTAGTTCTACACAGAATGAGCAGGTAGGCCACGGTGACTTTGCCGTCTGCCTTAGGAACAGCTGTTACTAAAGTGACGATAAATCGGTGCATTCAGAAAAGGGCACAGAAAAGGTAGACAGACAGACAGACAGACAGATGAATTGACCTAGCTCAGGGAGTGAGAAAGCCCTTGAAGAAGTGACATTTAAGTAGAGAAGAATGAACATGAATAAAAGTGCAACAGAAAAAGTTCAGTGTGAGGGGCCAGGTGTGGTAGGTGTAGGGTAGCTGTAATCTCAGCTCTTGGGAGGTGGAGGCAGGCAGATGCAGGAGTTCAAGGCCAGCCTGGTCTACAAAGTGAGCTCCAGGATGATCAGAGTGGCATAGTGAGACCCAGTCTCAAACAAACAAATGCACTGAGTCAGGACAGAGATGGGGTTAAAAGCAGAGGAGGAAGGCAGGGAGCACGGGTCAAACCTGGAACATACTGGAAGCAAAGGCCATGCTAAGCTCAGCTAGGTCCCTCAGCTTACTTTCTGACTTGTCTCAGTGGGTAGAACTGGGTCAGAGCCAACCACTAAATAATCACGGGCAGCACAACGGGACCGGGGTGGTTAACTTAGAATCGCCTGCATCACGCAGGATGTAGGTGAGTCCCGAGAGTAAGGCTCCACGCTGTGCGTCACGGCTAAAGGGCAAATGTGACAGCTGGCATAAGCTAACGGGGTTTAAGATGACAACTTGAAGTAGTCAGATTTATCGAACATGGTACTTTCTTTATTCTCTTCTAACCCTTCCTACCTCCCCCTTTTCTTCCCTTCTGTTCTCTCCCTACCCTTTGTCTTTCTAGCCAGAAGACTTCTCAAGGACTGGATACATTTTCTTCCTGACCAGGTCCCAGCACAGTTACTGCTGTGGCAGACCCGGCCTGGCAACATGGTGCCAGCCTCTGTGGTGGAGACGGAGCCATGTATTCTGAGGAAGGACACCCTGCCCCTGTTCAAAGCACCTCTCCAGCCGTCCAGCCAATCTGTGACTTGACCCTTAGATTGACCCTTTTTAAATATGGGGTGGGACTGTTTATGGTCTCCTGATTTTAGGACTTAATTTCTTCCCGAGTCTCTCTGCCAAAGCATAGACCCTTTGCTGGGCTGGAGGCTCCTGCTTTGGAGTTAAACTTGCTCTTGATCCTATTGTCTTCTTTTGTAGTTGTCATCATCAGCATCATCTTTTAAAAAAGATTTAATTTTATTTCTATTATTATTTACTTTTATTTTACATGTATGTTTTTGCCCGTATGCATGTATGAGGATCACTTGTGTTCCTGGGGCCCGCAGAGGTCCGAAGAGGGTGTCAGATCCCCTGTAACTGGAGTTAAAGAGCGTCATGATTGGCTATGGCAGAGTGGGAGCCAGGAACCGAACCAGGTCCTCTGGAAGAGCAGCAAGTGCTCTTAACAATGAGGCTTCTCTCCAAACCCATATTATTTTTTCAACTCTCTCTCTCTCTCTCTCTCTCTCTGCATGTGTGTGTAGGTGTTGTATGTTGTGTGTGTGTGTGTGTGTGTGTGTGTGTGTGTGTGTGTGTGTGTGTGTGCGCGCGCGCGCGCGCGCGCAGGCACGCATGCGCGAATGAGTACAGCTGCCCATGGATGCCAGAGACATCAGATCCCCTGGAGCTGGAATTCCAAGAAGTTGTGAGCTGCCTGACATGGGTGCCGGGAGCTGGACTCTGGTCCTCTGCAAGAGCAGAATGTGCTCTTAACCACTGAACCACCATCCCAGCCCTCAGCACTGTCATTTTCAGGCTATGCATTCCTGTTTCTCCCTGATTTTCAAACCCAGTGGAGCCGGGCTGGACTTGGACTGATTTACTCGACATTTCAGCCGGGACTCAGTTGGCACTTTTCGTGGCTTCCTCTAATGGTGCACAGGTGCAAGCAATAAGACAGATGGAGTATCTGCAGAGGGACTTTGGGAAAAGCTCCTTCTGCTCTACGAAGGGATGCACTCAGAATAGTATTTTCCCCACTGTCTAAAAGGGATTTGTTTAGTGGACGTGGGCATCTGTGAGCTGTTATGGGAGGCTGCCAACGTTCTGACGACCCTGGAGGAGAAAGGTGAAGGGATTCAGATCTCTGCACACGGGGTCAGACCAACCCTCAAAACACCCTACAGCAGACCCCCGTTGTGCACCTAGGAGAAAACCTCTGAGGTTTGCTCAAATTAGTTCCTGACTTGTGATGTGCACTTGTTTGCTATTGCTGTCATGACAGATTCTGGCCAACTTGGTAGCACTAGTGACAGTAATCCATTGCATCGTGGTTCTTAGAGCCTGGGAGCTTTGGAGATTTTTATTTTTCCTGTTTAAAGAGTTCCAAGGTCAAGGTTAAGGAGGTCAAAGGACTCTCCAAGGTCAAGGTTAAGGAGGTCAAAGGACTCTATCTTCTTTATTTTCCATTTTTTTCTAGGGGTGAATTCAATTCAAGGCACACTGAAGTTGTTGCTCCCGGTGGCTCTGAGGCCGTGGTTCCCACTTCCTTCCTGTCTGTCTACCAGAGGCCACTCTCAGCTTGCCCATGCCACCTGCACTGGGGCTCTGTGCCCCAGTTTTGAATAAACAAAAGCAGTGGGTTGAGTCATTCTTGGGGTTTGTCTGCTTGGACTTGTGTTTCTGCTTCATCCCTTCTGCCGATGCTTCTTCCTGGCTCCGCAGGACACATTTCTGCACTTCTGGAGCTCACCTGATTAGATCTGACTGTGGGTCTGACAGAGGACCCCATAACGGCATCCGCAACCTTTGCCGCATCTGCCGAGAGCGTTCTGTGTAACTTTTGGACTCACTTCCAGCGCTGTAACCAGGTGCCACAGGTTTAACGGCTTAGGGCAAGACACCTTTGTTTCCCCGCAGTGCTCAGTGTCAGAAGCCTCAAAGACCAGAGACTTTGCAGGATGGCATCTCTTCCTCAGATCTCAGAGGAGATGTGTTTCGCTGTTTTTTGCAGCTTTCAGAGTCTACCTGCCTTCCTGGGCTCACGGCCTCGTCTCCTGTCTTCTAGGCCAGCAGCAGAGCATCATCAGCCCTCTCTTTGACGTCTGCTTCTACCCTCATATCCTAACGACTTCCGCATTAGCCCACTGAGATAACGTGGGACCGTGTGCCCCCGGCAAGAACCGTAACCATATCTACAGGGTTCTTTTTTCGACATACAAAATAACATGCTCAAGGGTTGGGGCATCGGGACAGAGGCAGCTTTGCGGAGCTGTCGTGTACACAATAGAATGAAAGCCTCGAAAATGTGCAGGAAGTATGCATATGCGCCTGAGAGGGCAGCATTCTTTGGTCTAGCTGAAGACATTCTTGATGTTAGAAGACAGGGTAGAATCTCTCGGGGCGTAGAGATGCTGTCACGAGATGCAAAGAAACACAATGTCGAGGTGAAGGGCGTGACTGTGGAGGAAAAGCCACAAGGAAATAAAGGCGGCACTGAAGCCCATGGGGTTGGCTACTTTCCTCACTGCTGTGGAAGATACTCAACAGAATCAACTTTCGGAAGAAAGAAGGGTTTGTTTTGGCTCGCAGTTGTGAAGAACAGGTTCCATCATGGTAGGGAGAGCATGGTGGGGAGAACCTGAGGTGGTTGTGTCCACAGTCAGCAAGCAGAGACGCATGCAGGCAGGCAGTCTGCTTTCTTCTCTTCTTTCAGTCCATGGGATGGTGATGTCCACAGTCAGGGCGTGTCCTCCATCCATAGTTGAGCCTCTTTGGAAACATTGTCATAGATACTCCCAGAGGTGTCTCGTAGGTGACTCTAAATCCTGTCAGCTTGACAGTCAAGATTTATCATCCACAGAAGAAGCCATGGAAAACTGACTGGAAACTTAGGGAAATTTAGGTAAAATGGGAATAACTTTGAGACATTCCCTTAGGAAGAGAAAAGAGATAAAGAAGTGGAAAATGTATAAAAACTGTAAGGGAGATACGGCAAAATAGAGATGTACCAGCAAAAGGATTATTAAGTTCTAGGCTGAAGGCACATTAAGATAAATTGGGAAAAATATTGGTCACATATCATAGATCATATGTAATTATTTCTTATGCTCTCTTGATAGCTTAAGAAAATATGCAAAGCACATAAGCAAATTATATAATTGCTCTGTAGGTCTGTCATAAAATTACAACCTCAATTCTATTTAGTTAATAAAGAATAACCTAAAATACTATTTACCTCTCTAACTTGGCAGACATCAAAAACTAGTCATGTTTCATTCTGGCAAGAATATGGTGACCTGGGTATTCCTATAAACAGCAGTGGTGGGTACAGATTGGGACAATCTTTCTGGAGGCAATCTGGCTTATTTAAAAAATTGCAAATGTCTTTTATGTGGGGAGGGTCATGAAACTTGCTGCCAAACCTGACAACCTGAGTTTGATACTGGAGACACACATGTTCTCTCTCTCTCTCACACATACACACACAATAAATAAATAAGTGCATAAATACATAAATAAATGTAAAAAGTCTCATTCATTTTCCTACACATTCTAATGTCTACTCAGAATTAGAAAGATTTAAGTTTAATGCTGTTCATTGTAGTTATCAGTAATAGTTAAAAAAAATCTCTTGATTATCTAGGAACAGAAGATATTTAAATATGTTTTTGTATATCTAGACCAGGCTTAGCAAACGTTTTCTGTAAATGGTAAGTATTTTAGCATTGCAGGTTGCATCATTTCTGTTGTAGTGACTTAACTCAACCATTATAGGGTAAAAAAGATACAGAATCTATACTCATACATGTATATAAATGTGTGTGTGTGTGTGTGTGTGTGTGTGTGTGTGTGTGTGTGTTTCTAGAACAGAACCCATGACCTTCGGCACGCTAGGAAGACTTTCTGTCCCCAGTCCTGGTGTAGCCTCATTCGAAAAAAAAATTACTTAAAAAAACAGAACGGGGGCTGAGAGATGGCTCAGTGGTTAATGGCTCATACTGCTCTTGGAGAGGACCTAAGTTTGGGTCCTAGCCCCTGTGTCAGCTAGCTCATAATTGCCTGTAACTCTGTAACTCCAGCTCCAAGATATCTGATGGCCCCCTTCTGGCTTCCACAAGTACTAGACTCATGCACACACATACCAACACATATACACACATGATTAAAAATTAAAGTAAAATCCTAAATCTTATCATATAATTAAAACTGCAAGTTATCATATTTGGCCAATGTGACAAAGTTTGCCATTCTGACAAATCGT
This sequence comes from Cricetomys ansorgei, assembly GCA_026225945.1. Taxonomy (NCBI): domain Eukaryota; kingdom Metazoa; phylum Chordata; class Mammalia; order Rodentia; family Nesomyidae; genus Cricetomys; species Cricetomys ansorgei. The sequence continues at coordinate 28,480,805 of JAMJFZ010001100.1, forward strand.
ATTTTGATGAAACTAAATAGAATTAGATAGATTAAATAAAATATATTAAACTACACATTCAAAGGAATGCTTAGCGTGAAATATGTCACAGTTTTTATGTTAATAACTTAGTTGAATTTTTGTAGTTGCTATTTTCTTCTATCTTTAAAAGTATTATTTTCTAAATTTCCCTATAATAAATGAATTTAAGTTTTATGATCTAAAAATAATTTCTGGTTTAATCTTTTTTTTTTTTTGGAAAGAACACTAGGAATGCAAGAAAACATTTCTACAGCTATGACAGAACCATGGATGACATTATAAAAATGTTTTAAAGGAATTTAAAGCTGATTAAGTAGGACTCATTTTAAGTTTAAAAAAAAATGAGGAAAATTCATCCTGTCAAGGCAGACTCCTATCTTTTCGTGATGGATAACACTTAATTCCATCTGGAAACAAGAACTCTGTGGATAAACAATATAATAATTATGAAAAATTAACCCAAGAGACAGAAATGTGATTTAATAATAAAAAAAAAGCATTGCATTTATTTTCAGAATCAATTTTCTCCTATTTCTCTGTTAATGGCCACTTGTCTCTTTATGTTTTCAGAGTTATAAATATCACACTGGCTATTTTCTGGTGGCCACGGGGTGTCTCGCAGTGGTATTCACCACTGCAGATGAATTCTCCATGGAGACCCACTCTGACTTATGATGGTGGAAACGATTTTTGTGAAACACCCACGGTGTGCAGGCACCGAGCTGTCTCTACAAAGGTGGCCCCACTGAACTCTCAGGTCTACATCAGGCAGATGCTACTATACTGATTTTTTTAGGTGACATTTAGAGGTGACTATTGAAACCACACATGATACAGATCAATTTACATCATATAGATTATATCAATTTATATAAAGAGATACGGTCACTGCATGACATTGGCATCGGTAACCTTTCTACTGTATTACATTTTTTAAGAGGTTTTGAAAGTTTTCGCATAAATTAATAATGTAGGAAATCAAAGTGGAGGCCACATTTGAATTAAAAAAATAGTAACATTTATTTTTGAGTCAGGGTCGCATTATATATGCAGCCTTGACTGGCCTAGAATTCACTATGTAGACCAGGTTGGTCTTGAACTCACAGAGATTGACCTGCCTTTGCTTCCTGAATTCTGGGATTAGTGGTGTGCTCCACCATGGCCAGTTTTAACAATATTCCTTAAATTGAGGCTTAAGTTTTACCTCATGTAGCTCTAGCTGGCTGAGAACTCCTGATCCTCCTACCTTTACCTCCCAGTGCTGAGACGACAGAGTGCCACCTCAGCTCAGCTCAGATGCTTTCTCATACCTGGGAAACAAAACCTGACAACCAGCCTGCCCATCCCTCCCTTAACCAAGTCCATGTCTTCATTGAGCCAAGTCAAGGCGTGAGAAGCATGTTTGCCCTGTGGGGTGTGCATGGAACATGGTTGCAGCATCATGATGAAGCTTCCAAACTTTGGAAGAGAGCAAAGTGCTCCATGGGGCGTCTGTGTGAGCAAGAACATGCCCAGTAGAAGTGCTGACTTGGGCGTGCAGGCCTGTGTTTGTATTCCTGCCTGGCGCTTACATGTGCCCCTTGAGCAAGGCACAAACCTCTGTGAGACTCTGCTTCTTCTTTGTAAATAGGAATACTGCACAATTAATCCACAGAACTCACAAGGCATGTGAAGGAAAGAGTTGTAGGTATCTAAACATTGCAAGGATCCTATGTCAAGCATTTCCCCCATTCGGAACCTACGGCATGGTGGTTTGGCCAGCCTAGGTAGCGCCATTTCCCTGGGGGTCCATGTTTTCTTGGCATTGCTAAGGATCTGAACTCCTGTCCTCACACTTATGCAATGTCTACTTTACCCACTGAGCCAGCCCTTTCCCAAGCATTTCCATTACATTTTCACCTCCCATGGAAAAAGACCCTGCCCTGTCATTTCCGAGTCTCTCTTGCTTCCTCAAGAGTGGAAGGTTTAACTTGGAACATGATCCAGAACTTTCCGCTGTTCAAGTTTCCTCCAGTTTCTTCCCTTGGAAGGCAATGAGACCATCTTATCTCCTAGGTCAGTTTTTCTGTTTCTTCCTGACTCTTCGTTTTGTCACGGGCATCCGGTTCCCCCGTCCCCTGAGTGTCAGGGAAGTCCGTGGTGGTGCTGGTGAGGGCAAGTGAGATGGGCTGTGCTGATCCTTTAGGTACCCGGATCACACCTGATCTTCATTCCCTGTAGTCCCAAGGCTGAAAAGGGATGAGGGCTCTCTGTGTCTGCATCTTTCATCTTTTAGAGATTATGTTTTGCTCATCTGGGCACAGGAGTGGTTTCTGTGTCCTGTGTTTAGGACACATTATCATCACATCCTCCAAAACTCCTCCCCAAGGAAAGCCTTATTGCTGACTGGCCCATTGCCCCCATGTGACTGCTCCTGATTCCCACCGTTATGAGATCATTCTGAGGACGGTCATTCCTTGCCTGGCTTCCCCCACCTGAATAGATTATTTTCATGAGTGCATTGCAGGAAATGGAATTATAGCATGCGTTTTCACGGCTCTTGTACACAGTCTGAAGTAATTACTCAAAACGAGTTGGCTGATGTGTACTAGCATTTATAGAAAGCCAACTTCACCAACTCCATCTGTCACTGGTGTTAAGATATATGGGAAAACAATGCTCTGATTTACTGGCATATTACTTTTAATAATTTTTATTTACTTCACTTTAAAAGTAATAGACATTAAATTTTTCTAGAAGCCATTTCTTCACATTGTGAGATTCCATTAGACCTTTCTTTTAGGCATTCTATTGACTAGACAGAAGGAAAGGTATATCATGATTTTCGTGTGGGGATCTTTTTCTTTCAAATACTGGACGGCAAGCCTGGGGCCATGTATTCTACCACCGAGCTGTGTCCCAAGCCTTTGCTATTTTGAGTCAGGTTCTTGGTTGCTGTACAGTTTAGCCCGGCTTAGAACTCACTACATACGCTGACCTTGAACTGAGATTTTCTTGCCTGTGTTTCCTGAATGCTGAAATGGCATGGTGTGAACTACATGTTCTACATGTGGGGAAGCATTTATCAAGTTGATAAAGTCATTTGGAATCCCATATGGAAGAGAAAATGTTGATCAAGTTGAGTAAAACAGTATTTTAAACAATAAATCAGATATAAAGTAATGACTGATGGTGTGTGTGTGTGTGTGTGTGTGTGTGTGTGTGTGTGTGTGTGAGACTTAATACCTATCTTTGAAGGTATTTCCCTCAAATGGGAGAGGATGGCTGGAACAATGGCTCAGTGGTTAAGAGAGCTGACTGCTCTTCCAGAGGACACAGGTTTGGTTCCTATCACCTACATGTTGACTCATAATTATCTATAATTATGAGATCACAGGGAAGCCAATGCCTCTTCTGGCCTCTGCAGTACCAGGCACAGGCATCTTATGCAGGCACATGTTCATACACATAAAATAAAATCATATAAACAAATGACATCCAGGATGCATTTGGGCGACTGTGTTGAACAGACAAGTATTAAATTATGAATGCATGCTTTATTCTTTACTCCCTTGTAGACTTGAGCCTTGCTGTTTCCACGTGTTTAGCCAGAGATATCCATTGCCTAGAGGAATGCTAGAATTACTATACCAAGAGCGTAGAAAGAGGCACACTCCCGACTTCCCAAACTGAAAACTGCAATCAACTCTGAGGCTTCACTGGGAAAGAAAGGAAATTTCTAACTTCTGGTTCCCTACATTGTCTTCTAACATATCCAGAACAGTCTTGGAGGTCTGAGCATGTCTCTCTGCCCTGCAGTGAAGAAGAGACATGTGACACAAGAAGAAATAGGTTGGACTGAAGGACACCCGCTCTCTGCTGGAAGACACTCAGCAGGACAGAGCTGAGCTGTGACTGTCCTGTTTATTGTTTCTACATTCCCAGGGGAGATAAAGAGTCCAGAAGGAATTAGCTTTAGATATTACAGATGCAGAGGGCTCAGGAAAATCAGCAACCTCATAAAGAAGACTCCATTCAACACAGCACAGAGTGAACAGGTGCCAGGAACTTCTAGATTGGGTACAGGGAGATGCCCGGAGCCTCTGCCTGAGATGGATTTTAGTCTGTGTTTTGTCTGTGTCTTATGTTATATGTGAATGTGTCTGTCCTGTAGGGGACACACAGAAGCTTGGGGTCTTGATAAGGAGATCTGAGCGGAGCCAACACAGTAAGCCCTGGAATGCAGCAGCACACAAGGACAGAGTTTGCTCATGAGGAGATGACACACTGGTGGGCACAGCCCAGAGAGAAAGCTGGAGTGGTTGCTAACTTCAGTGACCAGTAGTCCTCAGAGACAAGTGCAGGGGTAAGATGCTCTCTTATGACACTGTGACATTATATACACTATATATGCATCTTCTCTGACAGGTACCACTAAGTAAATATAGTGGTTTGAATGAGAAGTGTCTCCATACAGGCTCATGTCTCCAGTTCGTGGCACTGTTTGGGGAGGTTATGGAATCTTTAGGAAGTGGAATCTTGCTGGAGGAAGGAGGTGGGCTTTGAGGTTTTATAGCTTAGTCCCACTTCCTGTTCTCTCTCTCCCTTCCCCACTCCGCTTCCTGTGTTGAATGAAATGTGATCAGACAGCTTCCTGCTCCTGTTACCATGCTTCCATTGCCTGTTGCTGGGACTTGCCAGCCATGATGGACTCTAGCCTTCCAAAGCTAAGCTAAAACAAATCCTCTTCTCCCTCCATTACTTTTAGTTGTGGGCATTCTTTCACCGCAATAAAAATTAATTTATACAGCACGCTTCCTGGGATTTTGGATTTGCGTGTTGGGTTCTAACCACCCCCACACCACTGGCATAAGATACTCTCGTCTCCGATGGCACGCTGGTCCCCTCATGTGTGCCAGCTTGTGTGTGTGTGGTGGTGGTGCTTGTGTGCTTTACTTACCTGGTTCTCTTTCAGTGTTATCTGTCCCTGATCCTTGCAGCCAATGAAGGTCCTGACACATCTATAGATCTTCTCATGCTGCTCTACTCTCTGAACAAAGTTGGCTGGAAAGAAGCCAATCCTGTCCTGAATCTTTCCCTGAAACGGAAGAGGAGGCATTCAGTTGCAAACGTGACAGTGATTGCAACATCTGATTTCTTTTTAAAGCCTGAAATACTTACTTTCCACCAGTCTTCATTGGAGTCTTCTAGAAGAGTAATCATGTCTCCTGGCCTAAAAATGAGGAATGGATGAGTTGGGTGGGGAAGTGAAACAAGCAAGGGGAAGTATACTTTAATGGGAGATTGCTTTTCATTTATTCAAATAATCCTGAAATAAATAGAAATAAAACAAGCAGGATTTCACTGGCTCGTCCCTCCCAAGAAGATGGAAAGCAAATACAATTTCTGTACCTCTGTTTTAAAAATGGTGATTCTCTTTATTTTTAGTAAAGACTATAGTCATGTTGCAAAACTGCCCAGATTTAGAGTCCAGGAAGTATGTTTTGCCCAGAGTCTTCCTTCCATCTTTGTCCTACCAAATTTCCCCATGCAATTTGTATCTCATATTTCCCCATGCATTTGTATCTCGTACGGACTGTATTTCACTTTTATGTTGCTGTTTAGTACTTACATCTAAAACCAGTCGTACTCTTTATTATTATCTTTATTTGTGATAGCTAATTCATCATCACCTTGACTGAATGAAGAAACACACAGGCAGAACTGGGGAGATGATTCAGCAGTTAAGAGCACTGGCTGCTCTTCCTGAGGATATGGGTTCAATTCCCAGCATCCACATGGCAACCCACAACTGAGGGTGTCTTCAGGTCCAGGGGATCAGACACCCTTAAACAGACACACTGGCAAAACCCCGATGCACATAAAATAAAAATAAATAAATTAAAAGATACCCACAAGGCATTGGAGAGGCAAGGTTTCGTGTATGTTGACCAGGCTAGTCTCAAACTCGATAAATAGCTAAGGATGAGGAAAGGCTACATTTTCATGTTTGCCTCTTTATTGGTCAAAGCAATTCCTGAGGCCATTCCAGAACCAAGGGATGGAGTAGCCTTGCATCTATGAGAGCTACTGTAGTGTCTCAAGTTAAGGACACAGGGAGGGAAGGAGACTTAGAGCTGCCAGTGCAACTGTTCACTGCAGACCCTGCATCAGGATTTAATTCTTTTCTGAGTACAAGTTTTTATTTTTAAAAACCTGATATCACATTGTTGCCCAGGCTGGCCTGTGACTTACTTTGTAGCCCAGGCTTGTCTTGAACTTACTGCAGTGCCCCTGCTTTAGCCTGCTTTAGCTGGGATGCCAAGGCTGGGCCACCATGGTCTGATATCCTTCAGCTTTTGAACATCTTTTTACCCTGCCTGGGTTTGCTGCTCCCTGCCAGGAATTCTCTAAGTTTCCTCCTCTCTCCTGGCAGTCTTTCATTTTATTTGTACAGTACTAGAAGCACTCTTTATAAAGCCCATTTTTGACATTCTTAGGTGCCGGATCAAGAGCAGAGCAGATTACCGTGCTCATTTGGCTATTCTGATTCAATCTCCTCCACTGTCGGTGCTGAGTCTCAGTTAATATCTATTTCCACCTGGGATTCTCACACAGGCTTGCAGCACTGAAATCTACGCACCACACTCCCTGCCGCTCTGCGGAAAACTCTGGAGACAGAGATCAGTGGAAGATATCAGATTTATTCAAGGACAGCTCAGAGGGAAATAGAGAATCTTCCTGTCATGACCGCCACCTTTGGAAGGCTCAGTCATGTGAAGGGCTTTTGTGGAACTCCAAGGGGTTACAGTGAAGCAATGGGTAGGGAATATCCATGCTGGGTGGGATCTTTTTCTCCAGAGCATTTCTTCTCCACTCCCTTCTCCTCTCCCTATTCCCTTTCCTCTTCTTTTGTGTATCTGATGTGCAAATGAACATATGATGCATGTGCAGGTGTGTGGGTGCCATGGTGAGGGTACGGGAATCAGAGGGCAACCTTGGGTATTGGTCCTCTCACTTTACAGGAGGCGGGGTCTTTTGTTGTTTACTGGTGCACTGCATATCTGAGGCTAAGGGGCCTCCAAGAATCGTCACAGATATTCTCTTGTTTCTACCTCCAGTCTTGTCCTAGAAGTACTGGGGTTACAGATATGCTCTACCTTGTCTGAGTTCTACATGGATCCCAGGGGATTCGAACTCAGGTCCCCATCCTTCACCTTAAGCACCTTAGACACTGAACTATCTCCCCATGCCCCTTTCTTCTTCAGAAGCCCATTCATCTATGGTCTCTGCCTCTGTTGGAACAGCTGCCTTTTCCTTTCACACAGACTTATTAATTTTCTACAGTTGATGTGAGTGCTTCAGGATTTAGACTCTCACATGAAAAGGACGGATCATTAAAAGATTAGGAATGCAGGCAAAAGTCACAGTTTCTTCCCACTCTGTTACCGTAGCTCCGCAGCAGTAAATACAGCTGACATTTTGCCATTTCAACAGTCACAGCTGCCTGCTGATGCCACTGAAAGAGAGACGGCTGAAGAAAAGTCACTCTTTCCCAGGTGAGGGATTTAATTAAGCACCATGGATGAAAGTCATTGTAGAAAAATCTGCTAAGCTCCAGCAGATTTTACTTAACCCCGTAACCTAAGAAACCACACGTCAGTATCAAATGCAAAGGCTTTGCTGATGGTTTGATAGCGGCTGTAGGCAGGGATGGGGCAGGAGACCAGGGAGGCATCTCTCCTAAGGATAACGGAGGAGGATCCTTGCATATAGCTGTGGTATCAGAAACCAGCAAGACACTCACTCTTTAAAGTGCTCAGTGGACAGCCACAGACCACCTACTCTGTGCTAACTGAACAATCTACTAAAATAAGGCACACACAGGAATAACAGCTATAATTTCACGTGAAATATCAGATTACCCCTGACAGTGTGGTAAAGATTCTGTCTTTTCCAACAAAAGGTCTTGACCAGGACCAGAAAAAGTGCTTGGTAAGTGAAGAGAGTTACATTGATTCATTTATTCTTTGCTTTTCAAAATGTCTACTCCCTCATTCGACACATATCCATAGAAGGTAGGTTCTGAGAGAGGACACCAGGTGCACGTTGGAGAATAAAAGCCTTGCTTAAAACTTATATTCGAATGCAAAAGATGACTCGTAAGTAAGTGAACAAAGGACAACCCACTTAACAGTACAAACGATCGCACATCGTCTATGATGTGAAATAACAGGACAGAACGTAGGGATGGGGTGAGCGCCTACAGAGCTTAGTCAAACTGCCTGGCCTTCCAGCAGAGATAGCTAACACTGGTGTCTTGCACTCAGAGTCCAGAGGACGACTTTCTACATTTGACCCAAAAGCTGGTGGGATCTTCTCTGTTCACATACCTGACACCACCTCACAAGGGCGTTCTTTCCTAGGGAGCCTGAACTCTGATTTTTTTTTTTTCTGCACTGCGAGCCAGGAGACAGATCTGGATAGACACACAATGTTAGGGGCCAGTAGTGACGGGGACAAATAGAGGCACCTCTAGAGCTCATACTGTAGGAGCACCCCTATACTTCGTATTAAGGGAATCTGTGTATTCACAACGTAAGCAGCCCAGCAGTACAGCAATGGGTTGCTTGTTTTGAGATAACCTTTAATCTAGATGTAGTCTAAATGGCCATCTGGAAGGAAGGTGAGATTCAGCCACCTTGGTGCCTTCAGAAACTCACTTCAGGGAGAGGAGAGGATAAGGAGAAAGATACAACATCACAGTCTCACAGACAAGGCTGAGCACCTGACCAAGTTCTGGGAAGACTGCCTCTGTGCCCACTCCCTGGGTCTGGCTAAAGATGAAGTGGAAGACAGACATCTAGGATTTTGCTCTTTGTTTTCAGATTACTTGCTATCTGAGTAAACCATGATTTAAAAATCCAATCTCTGCCTCTGCTTATTGGATTCGCTACATAGAGAGAGCCTTGCTCATCAGTCTGAGGAGAATAGAAGTCTAATGTTTGGAGTCTCCCTGGGGATGACCCCTGTTGGTGGAAGTATATTGTGCCCAGAACTGTAGATGATGCTACCTGGTGTGATTATGTGGAACCTACTGGAAGCTATTGTTGAAGATGGTTTGATGCTTCCTAGATGGGAATTGCTGAGGGTGGGTAGGCTGATCTAAGGCTCCACTGTCAATTCCTCCCCATGCCCTGGGTGCAGCAAACGGTCTTAGGAATGGAGACAGTTTTATCCCCTAGTGAAGTCACTGTCTGGGAATACTTCCTCCTCTGTTGGGACAGCAAGAGGACTGGGGCCATCTTTGGCTCCTATTTGGAAGACAGAAAAATGATATTCACATCTCTGTCTCTGCTTGAACAGCCAAAGGAGATTCTAGGACGCCAAGCTCAGATTTTCTGAGCGCTTATGACATTCCACATCTTGCATGTGCACCAGAAGCACAGAGATGGCGAGGTTTCTCTGAGCCTCAGTGTCCTTAATTCATGGGTGAGGGTGATACAGCAGCTTCAGGGGCCTCTATTTTCCTTTCAGACAAATGCATTACCTTTCTACACATGAGCTAAGGAGAGGAAGGGGCGTAGAGAATCCTCCTCAGAACTCACAATCCCACACGAAAGGAATGGACCATTGGATGAGTAGGGAGGGAGGCACCGAGTTTTATCTTTAAACACTGACTTACATTCGTTCTTACATAAAATATTCAGACAAGTCCACAATGAGTGGTGGCCACCGCTGCTATTAGGCAGAATTACTGCCCTTAGGAGGTTAGTCACCTCAGAAGCGGAAGTCTGTAAACTGGGAGTAAACATCGAGCATCTTCCATGAATGAGAAGCAAACACCACGGAGACAGAAAGTGTGGAGTTAGATACAGGCAAAAACCCTAGGCACATATGGCTAGTTCCTGAACTATCACAATGATAGGCTTTAAGTTCGTATGTTATGCATGGTTAATATATTATGGGATATAGCTACTTTGCAAAGTTGTTCTGTGGATTAAGTGAGAAAACACGGAAGTCTTTGGCACTATGAAATTGCTAACTCCCTCCAGAGCCTGTCATTTTCCTCTTGAAACAGGAAGATCTAGTGAGTGTGGCTCTCTCTCTCTCTCTCTGTCTCTGTCTCTGTCTCTGTCTCTCTCTCTCTCTCTCTCTCTCTTTCTCACACACACACACATTCTTTCTTTTTAAAAGATGTGGGTCTTTCTATGTTGCCCAGGCTGGCCTTGAACTTGCAATCCCTTGCCTCAGCCTCCAGGGCAGCAGGATCAGAGTCAGAGCACACTGCACACTGCTACACTGCCCCTCATTAGTTTTGGTCAGGGACAGTTGGTTAATGAGGTGTTTCCTTCCTTCAGTAGCCTCAGACCCTGGTCTTTGGAATGATCTGGAACTTAGGGAAGGCTTCTGCCTCTCTTCATGTAGACCTTGCCTCCTTGTCTCCTTTCCCTCCATCCCTACTGACAAGTAATATTGAAGGTGGGCTTGGAGGTTGACTATCTAGATGCCCCTGTGCAGTGGTATTTTTTGTAGGATTGAAGACAGCATATATTCCAGAGGGGGAACAATGCCCACTTCATGAAGTAGGCACAGATATGCATGTGTGTGCTCCAGGCAGCCGGGGCAGAGAGATTTGACTCCTTACATCAAGGTTTGGCTCCATGGCTAACTGCAGGATGTCAAGCTGCTTTTCACACTACTCATGGCTAATAATATTCATGAGAATTGCCCATACCACTCTGCAGGCATTTTGGGCAGTTTTAATATCCCATACCCTCGCCTAATCATTAGACCAAGAGAAGTCCATACTGAGCTCCCATTAACACCACCACTCAACCAAAACAGATGTCCTTGAAAGACCCAGCCAACGGAAGAAGCAAAGGGAACCAGCCAAATCATTCTGTTCATCTGAGATTTACCGTTTAATATCTTCACCAGACCCATTTCACAATCTGCAGTAATTTGGTCCAGAATTGTTTACAGTCTGGGCACATAAGCAGATCACCAGGACCTCTTAGACTCTGAAGCTTGATTTCCATCTTAAACCTGAGAGTCTTAAGGCTGAGTTTCCGTCCAAGTCCATATTCTAGCAAGCTCATTCAGCTAAAGGGCCGTTTGGAAGGAGTTTGGGAGATGTTCCTGAACTGTCATGGATCACGCTCTCTAGAACCTAATTGAGAGAGGCGTCTGAGTGAGAGGGAGGCTGCTAAACACATTAGTGACATTCGGGAGGGTTTGGGTTTCTTGACACAGTGCAGCCTCACTACATAATATGCATCAGAGACTTTCCTCAAATAGCCTTAATTGGATTTTGATGTCCTGGCGACTGTGAAGATTATTTTTAAATCAAATTGGTGCATTAGAATTACATTTAGTTTTAATTAAGTTGATACATTTGCCAAGCAGTAATGTACTTAGGGAATGGAAATGAGACACCAGGGGAGTCTTCTTCTGTCTCATTTGTCTTGAGTGTTCCTCCTTTCTTATTTTACAGAGAATACACAACCTGGCAAGGACATTAAAGTGGGCCAAAGGGTGAACGCATGTCTCTCTATAGGTCATCAATACAGACTCAGGAAACTGGAGTTGTGTTTACTGTCCATAGGATTGCAAGAGGGCTGTGCCTGGAAGAACCTAGTCAGGAATCCCCCATGGATTCTGGCTGCTCTTCTACTGATCTGTAAATTCTCATCAGTGGTCCTCATTGTCTTCATCCACATGCTGCACTGGATTCCCTCTGAACCAGCTGTGACACCTTACCAGGTCTCTGATTCACTGAACAAAAGAATGACTTGGATATATGCCCATTGTATATTTGTATGAGAATCAAAATTTGGCCTTAACTGTAAAAATTCTGCACCAGGAACTGTGCCTTGTGAGCACTGTCTAAGGATCACAGGCTCCCTGGGCTCAGGGGTCAGACCCAGTCCTGATAGACTTATTGGAGAGTAATGGGCACGATCAACTTGGAATACGTTACTACATTGTTTAAGCGCACTGTCCAGAAATAAATCGGAAGAGAGATGATGGGCACAGGTGTGCACGGGTAGGAGAGAGACCCCATACCCATGTTCTACAGCACAGTTGGTAACTGTGGTTGCCAACGGTTAACTTTATGACACTTTTTATGTTTAAGAATAGTCACTAGAGATGTTTTTCAATACTCCTGATACAGAAATAATAAACCTTTAGGGCGACAGGTATGACGATTAGCCTGATTCAATCAATATACATTTCATACATTTACTAAACTACCGCACGGTATCTCACAAGTACTTACAATTATGTGCCAATGAAAAAATAAAACTAAGGCTGGAGAGACAGCTCAGTAGGTCAGGAACTGAGTCTGGTTCCCAGAGACCATGAGTAGCTGGGCCTGGTGATGAGTGTTTGTATCCTGGTGCTGGCGTAGCCGAGACAGCTGCATTCTTAGGGCTCGCTGACTAGCCAGCCCAGCCTCCTTGGTAAGTTTCAGGCTAGTGTGAGACCTTGTCTCAAGAAATTAAAATAAACATGAAGCCAAGAAATTCCTGAGAAATGATACCTGAGGCTATTCTCTGCTCTCTCCCCACATGTGCACACGCATACATGCACCTGTATCCATTACACACTCATGCCCCTGCACACATAGTGTGCACGTATACACATATCTATACATGCATTTGAAATGTATACAAACAATTCCTTAAATCGTCAGCCTTTTCAGAGAGGACACCAGCTACCATCAACATAGGGTGTAAAGGACAGACAGGGTGTCCTTTTGGGGTGATGCCAGTGTGGGCAGCCTTCCTGGGCTCCAGCCCCAGCCTCTTCTTTCTGCCCATGTTCCTAAGGCTGATGCTCCCACCCCGCCACCCAGAAGACAAAGAACCCCAAGCTGTGTCTCTGGCAAAGAACCAACAGCTGCCATCCTGTGTCTCTGCCCTGAATTTTCAAGACCTTATTCTGTAACAGGGGTTGGCATTGGCCCCCACTTGGTGCTCCTTACCTGATGTCTCTACTTCTGGAGCTAAAGTTTTCCCTCTTTACCTTTTACCCCAAAGTCTCACAGGCAGACGTCTGCACGCTGTGCTGATGCTGCCTCCTTGTAGAGTCTTGCCTGAAGTCCTAAGACAGTTTGGACATTTCTCTGGGGTGCGTTGTAGCACCCCAGTAGTGTCCCTTGCCCAGCACCTCACCGTAAGATTGTAACTTCTGTTGGCTTTTCCTGTGCCCCACCCTCCCCCCAGCACTATGACCCCTTGAGTTCAAGCAGGGGACAGCTCCTTGAGAATACATCCCAGAAAAGTCATAAGAAGGTTAAAGTCACTTTCAGTCCAATGTCAAATTGTGCCCTGAGAAAATTCCAAAGAGATGAATTCAGGCCATCCATCTCCAGGGGTCTTTGTAGATATTAGCTAGCCAGACACAGGCTTGCTCTCCTTCAGACACCAGCTAACCAGACACAGGCTTGCTCTCCTTCAGACACCAGCTAACCAGACACATGATTGCTTGCTCTCATTCAGACTCACCCACGGAATGTCAGAGGTTTGCTGCTTCCAAGAGTCTGATGATTCACAATCTTTAGTCCTTATTTGGTGTTAAATAAAAGATGTGTTTTTCTCTGGAACTCCCTTTCTCTGTTTAGTCATTCTGTCGTATACAGTCATTAACTTGATCTCTCTTAGAATTTAATAAGATCGAAAGAGCAATTCCTTCTTTCTCTGTCTGGGTTCCTAAGCTTTTGTCTATCCCAAGCCCTAACATCTCTTTTCCCCACATGGAGAGAAATGGCCATTATCATAGAAATCTGTTTGACGAGAAGTAATAAAAATGAAAATGACTTAGATATGAAAAGTCAAAGTGGATTTTTTGAAATAGACACATGGTCACTGAAATATGGATTTGAGACTTTTTCTTTCATTTACTTTCCGTTCTTCACTGCTGAGTTTCTAAACACTTAAGGCGTCTGTGTGTACTCGGTCATGTACATCTCCTGATGATTTGCATGAATGATCATTTGGAACTAAACTGGTAGTTTCTACAGTACTGGGTATCCTTACTTTTTGTGACCACCTCATCCTAAAAGCCCAGACTTATGTCCTGTCCTTATTTTCAATATGAGAAGACTGGAAGTTCATAGTTAGGCACTGTGCTCTCTTGTTAAATGAGAAGCAGGGGAGGAGACCTTTCCACTTGACTCTTCAGTTTAGATGCACCCATGAAAACTGCACTGTGGCCTTGCCCATGTTCCATCTACAGTGAGCAATAGGGGTTCACAAAATTAGAAACACAGAGACCAGGTAGCATCCTGACAACAATCTGACCCAGATGTGAGGAGATTGGGGTGGTAAGTTTTAGATGAGTAAGTAGAGAATGAATATTGAATACACTCTGGACAGGAGGGTCAGGGAAGGTTCTGTCTGGCTGGAGGCTAGGGGAGACTGTGACTTTATCCTCCCTGGGGAACTGCCTTGAGGGGAGGTAGATAAAGGGAGACACCCTGATCCATTGAATGCCGGCAGGAAGGTAGGTTGATATGGAGGCCCACAGAGAGATCTGCACCACTGGCCTCTGGTAGATAAAGCTCTCCTTGGTACTAGGCAGATCCTTGGGGAAACTACTGAGGCCACAGACTCATCTGCTCTGGTTTTTGATGGCTGGTGTTGACATCTAGGCCTTTTTTTGTCCCCCAGTTCACATTCCCAACATTCCTTAGGTTACTCCTTTGTTTTCTTTCCCAAGGAAGGTACCCAGCATGCTTCCCTCGGTAGGTATGCAGGCATTTAAGAATAGTACCTTATCAAATGATTTTCTCCCTTATGGTTTGAGGAGGATAATTTACAAAGTTCCAACTCATTCAATAAATTATACCCACTCCTCTTAGTATTGTTTTGAATATGCTTATCAATCTCCTGGTTCTTAAAAATGGGAACCTACAATGCCATGATAAAAAATAAATACATCAAAGTAAGTATTATTTATCACTTCGATCTTGCAGTCTACACAATGCAGGCATTTCATTCCTGGGAATGAATAGCTCTGCTTGCCTGCAAGCAGATCGCAAATGTTGGAGTCGTGACCAGACATCTTGGCTTTTAATGGCTTGCAACCAACAAAAAATAAACACATAGAGTTATGACAGCCAGCACAAAGCCAGACACTCTTCAATGTCCCTGGTAACACTCAGTATTGCTCTGCAATAGCTCTTAAAAAAATGAAGAGAATTCAGAATACTGTTCTAACAAAGCTGTGCAGTCAACACAATGGGGAGTCCTTTGATCTTACATTTATTTTTGATGTATGTGTTCATGTGTGTGCAGGCACACATATGTGTGTAGGGGTATGTGTGGAGGCCAGAGGGCAATTTTAAGTATTGTTACTGAGGAACCTTCCCAGCTCTGGGGTTACAAGCTTGTGCCACCATATCTATGCTCCTCCTCCTTCTCCTCTTCCTCCTCCCCCTCCCCTTTCCCCTTCCTCTTCCTTTAAGCAGGTTCTGGGGATCAAACTCAGGGTCCTTTGTTTGCAACATCAGCATTTACCTATTGAGCCATCTCCAGTACCACATTTTAAATTCTACACACCCAACGGCAATCTCAAGGAGCTCAGTATGTTGTACTATTGATACTCTCATCCCCATCAAAGATAGTTAGTTGTGGGTCATCTCTTGAAGGTCTCCTAGCAGACACAGGGCCAAAGAGGCTATGACTCAGAGGTTTGGCCTGTCTCTGATCAGAGTTCACCTGACAAATGGCATCTCCTCTTCTAGCACTCTAGGGCTAATCTGGCAAAACTAACACCCCAGGCAAGTTTACCCAGTGAAGGAGAAAACTCAGGAGTATTGGGGCAGGAGTGTAGGGTGGAGAATGCAGCCGAATCAGCACAAAGAAACCAGAGTGGCACAGCTTTGTGTCAAGAGTAACGAGTGACATGGAACAGAGCATGCACAGAAAAAACTGAAAAAAGCAAACGCATGCACTGCATGAAGTACCCATTAGAGGTGCCAATCTGCCAGGCACAGGCTCCATGGAAACCCCCCTCTCCAGGTGTGGTTCACTACATCCTTGAAAGTGGTGTTTTAGTCTTTTGTTTGTTTGTTTGTTTTTTGTAACACACTCTTTCTACCACTGTCTCTGTTTCTGTCCAATTAACTGTTCTGTTCGTTGGGAATCCCAGAGAATGCTCTCAGACTCCAGTCTGTAGGAAGAACAAGGCCTATGGCTAAACAGTGTGCATGAGCAGCTGGACTTCCGAATAGAGTCAACCTGTGACCTGCCAGGACATGCCCAGAGACTGATGACATCATATCGGGTGGCAAGACACAAGCCAGTGTGGAAGAGCCACAGCAGCAGCTTGCAGTCCGAGAGCCAATGGAACGCTGGGTGGCAAGTATAAAAGACCTCCTCTTCCTGGAATAAACGAGCCTGCTTTTGCCACTTACCTGACTCCCAGAGTTTGTGTTGTTGTCTCCGTGCCAGTTCACACACACCCCCCAGCCCCCAAGGGTCCCGGGACTGGGTTCAAGCAACACCAGTCCTCACCCATTACAGGGTTGTCATCTGAACAATAAAGAGAGGCCAGGATGCAGACCGGGCACACTGCTCTAAGAAGACCGAAGCATCACTTGGAGGCAGACTCAAGCGGAGCTGACCTGAGGTGGGAGGCAGGAGATTGACCCTGACAGCTGTAGCTCAACTCTCCCATCGATGCTAATTTAAGGCTTAGATAAATCCTTCGATTATCTATTAGACTCTGCTGAATGTCAAGTACATTTAACGCTTAACCTTCATGGAACTCTCATATGCCATGGGCCATGGACTAAAGAAGTGTTTTGCAAAGTGTGGTTCCTAGACCAGCACCAATATCACCTTCAGACTAGTTATTGATGCAAACTCCCTGGCTTGCCCGAAGATCTGTTGAATAAGACTTGTGACAGGATCCAGCCAGCAACTCATATGTTTTCCCTGCAAATGGATGGATGCATAAAAGCATTTACAGGTCATTGTTCTAGAGACTCATGTGGGATTGCTATTGCTATTATTATTGTTGTTAGCAGCAGCAGTGGTAGTAGTAGTGTGTAGCAGTACGCTACAATCTTAAACCCTCAATTTAGGGAAAGAGAAAGGAAGGATAGAAAGAAATCTTCACCATTTTTGCAGTCTGCCTTGATATAGAATGAGAGGAAGGTAGACATCTTCACAGCCTCTTTTAGGCTGTCCTAAGCTTGAAGAGGACGAGCTGACAGTGAGTCAGACTAGCGTCTCAGCTCAGGGTCTGTAAACTCAATCTCTCCAACCTTTGTTCTTTTAAGAATTAACATACTAACAATGACAATCAACCAACACCCACCCTGACTCTCCGGGCTTCAGACTTTTTATACCCTAAGTCAAAAGTTCCCATAAACCCATGTGGCACACAATCCCCAAAACAAGCTACACATGCCAGAACGACTGCACCTAACCAAATTATAGCCACCTGCGTCAAGTATCCCAAATCCAACTCATAAACATCTGCCACAGCTGGGGTGGGAACGCAAACCCAATCCAAACCCCATTTTGCATTTTTAAAGATAATAAAATAACAAAAACCTCTTCCAAGCATTCCTCTACAGTAGTGTGTGAGTGTGTGTGTGTGTGTGTGTGTGTGTGTGTGTGTGTGTGCCACAGTGTTCAGGTGAACCCAGAGGACAGCCGTTGGGAACTAGTCCTTTCCTTTGGGTCAGAAGGTTTGCTTTTACTGCTGAGCCATCTCACTGGTCCCGTATCCCCCCATATTTTTTCTTTTTTACATAGAAAAGTACCCACTTTAAAACTGCCTTTCATCAACTTCATTTTAACTTTATATATAAATATATATTTTTACCTCATTTCCAAGTCTTCATTTTCCTGTGGTACAAATCTGTACAAGGCAACGTAGGTGTTCATCTGTAATGGGTCTTTGGAAAGAGGTCCCTGCCGGAGAAGACAAAGGAAATGAGAGAGTGAAACTGAGAGAGAAAGAAAATGGATATGAAGGCACAGCTGTCATGAAGCGTTCTTGTGCTGCTCTCAAGCTCTCAGGAGTCAAAACATCTGGTTATTATTAAGGCTTCTCTCTCAACCTTAGCTTACTTTTTTTTTTTTTTTTTTTTTGTTTTGAGATAGGGTCTCTCTACATAGACCAGGCTGGCCTTGAACTCACAGAGATCCACCTGCCTCTGCTTCCCTAGTGCTGAGATTAAAGGCATGTGCCACCACACCCAAGCTTACTTTTTATTTTGGAGTTAGACTCTATTACAAGCCATTTGAAACAGGTGCGACATTTCAGAAATAGTCACTTTTGTCAGGTGATGTTTTTTTTCTTTAACATAGTTCTTCATTAAAAAAAAATGTCAGAAATGGGAATATTTTCTTCCTATTTTTTATTTACAAGTGTGTGTGTGTGTGTGTGTGTGTGTGTGTGTGTGCGCGCGCATGTGCATGTGCAATTGGAGGCCTGAGGCTGATGTCAGGATTTCTTCTCCTCAGTCTTCTATCCTAGTCATTGAGGCAGGGTCTCTCCATCCAACCCAGGGCTTGCAGATGTAGCTGGTTTCACTAGCCAGCTTGCTCTACACATCCTTCTTTCTATCTTCCGAGGCAGGAATTCCAGGTGAGCCTCCATGTCCTCCTGGCTTTTGTGTGGGTGATAGGGATCTGAACTCTGGCCCTCAGGATTGTACGGTAAGTGCTTTAACCACTGAGCCATCTCCTCTGCCTCAAATGAGAACATTTCCTCTGAGAAAAGAAAGGCACACAGACAGAAAGAAATAAATTTTCCTTTCCCAAACAGACCTTTATAAAAAGATTTGTTATTTAGTTTATTTATTTAATCTCTCTCTGTGTGTGCACCTATGTGTAGGTGCACCGCCATGGATGCAGTGCCTGTGGAGCTTAGAAGGCATTACATCCTTTGGAGCTGGAAGTTACGGATGGTTGTGAGGGATAAGGATGCTGGGAACAGAACCTGGGTCTTCTGTGTGACGTGCTGGCTCGTTTTGCAAGCTGGAGGCACTGGAGAAGAAGCCTCAACTGAGAATGCCTCCATAAGATCAGGCAAGGCTGTAAGGCATTTTCTTAATTAGTGATTGATGGGGGAGGGCCCACCCATTGTGGGTGGGGCCACCCCTGGGCAGGTGGTCCTGGGTTCTATAAGAAGGGAGTCTGGGCAAGCCATGAGGAGCAAACCATAAGCAGCACCCCTTGGTCTCCTTTTGAGTTCCGGCTCTGACTTCCTCCCATGGTGAACAGTAACGTGGACGGGTAAGCCTAACTAACCGTTTCCTAGGCCGAGTTACTTTGTTCATGGTGTTTTATCACAGTGATAGAAACCTTAATTAGGACAGAAATTGGTGAATAGTGGGGTATTGCTGAGAGAGGCCTGACCATGTGTTTTTGGGAGGATTGTGGAAGGAACTTTGGGCGAGAAAAGCCTTTGAGTGTTCAGGGTTTGGTGAGCTGTTCTGTGGGAGCTTGGAAGATAACGCCGAGAGCAGTGCAGATAGTCAAGGCCTGGCTTATGAGGAGTTTGATGACTCTATCAGGGCCATTTGCAATTTTAAGAATCTGTGGTTCTGCTTAGCTGGGGCTGAAGAGTCAGCTTTGGTTAACAAAATACCAGAACTACTGAAGTAAAAGTTTTGTTTTCCCTAGGCAATTGATGCTGGTCAGCTGAGCTGAGAGATTAGTGGTGATTAACAAGTGACCAGCATCATTGAGGTGAAATCTTCTGGGAAGGGTTTCCTCAGAGCCAGCATATTCGAGCTGTGTTCCAGAGGCTGCCAAGGTTGTGATCTTGTGCAGACAGTGGAAATTGGGTAGTGTAAGAATCACCCAGGTGGTACTGGTTTTGAAGGCATGAGGGGTCATGGAGAACAGTTAAGGCTTGGCACTGTGTGGCAGGACTGGAGTCCCTGAAGAGAACCCAGGAGAGGCTATTGGTGAAAGTGCAGCCCAGCTGCACAAGAGACCACAGCATTTTGGAGTTGCTATGGGATGACTCCAAGGACAGCAGCAGGTGTAGGGTAGAGCTGGCCTGAGCCTAAGAGTCAAGGTGTGTGTTTGTGTGTGTGTGTGTGTGTGTGTGTGTTTTGCAAAGAGTAGAGTTGGAGAAGTGACCCAAACCCTTTGGAGGAGCCCAAAAGATCGTGAATGAATTCCAGATATTGGACATTTGAGTTATTTACACTGTTGGAGTTTGGTTTTTCTTTATTCAGATTCTGCCTGTGCCCTGGTTCTTCTCTCTTGAAGTAAGAAAGTATTTAGCTTAATTCTGATTTTTGCAGGTGCCCTCAGAAGAGATTTTGAGCTTTTAAAAGAGATTTTGGATTTTTAAAGGGACTGGATATTTTAAAGGGACTGAACTTTTAAGGTGTTTGAATTGGTAAAGACTGCAGGACTCTTAGAGTTATTTATGTTTTTAATGTGAGATTTTGTGGGTGAATAAAAAAGGAAAGGTTGTGGCTTAATAGTGATGTGTCTCTGTGTCAGGCTGACAAGGGGTCAGTTGTGCTGGCTGGTTTTATGTCAACTTGACACAAGCTAAAGTCACTGGAGAAGAGGGATCCTCAACTGAGAAAATGCCTCCATAAGATCAGGCTGTAGACAGGCCTGTAGGACATTTTTTTAATTAGCGATTGATGGAGGAGGGTCCAGCCCACTGTGGGTGGGGCCACCTCTAGGCAGGTGGTCCTGGGTTCTATAAGAAGGGAGTCTGAGCAAGCCATGAGGTGCAAGCCAGTAAGCAGCACCCCTCCATGGTCTCTGTTTGAAATCTGCTCTAATTTCCTTCCATGATAAACAGTAATGTGGAAGGGTAAGTCTAATTAACCATTTCCTCCGAGTTATTTTGTTCATGGTGTTTTATCACAGTGATAGTGGCCCTAGCTAAGACAGGTGGGAAGTGCTCTCAGCCATTGAGCCATCGTTCTGGCATCCTAAGACCCCCCCTTCTTCCCCCCCCCTTTTTTTTTATAATGAGTTGGTTGAAAGTTGGTAAAACGAACATCAAAGAGCCCTGTGCACATTCACCTGGCAATCAGTTATTTCATGGTGGAGAAAAAAACACAGATTTTTGGCATTGGGCTGACTGTTTATGCCCTGTACCACTATTTACTGACTTTGAAATCTTGCAAATATGCAAATAAAAGCTGCCAGTTTTGATATCTTACTGGCTGATCAGCATTTTGCTACTTGCATGAACACAGCTGGACTTCACCATAACCCTGATAGATAGCTTTTACTATGGTCCTCAATTTATTAGACTCTAAAGAGGCTTGTAGCATCATATAAATATTAGCTGTTATTAGTAACTAAAAATTGTAATGCTACAAATACATTTATATTTTATAATAGCAAGCTAAAATAAAATGAAATACTACATGCATGTGGTTGTATAATACTTTTGAGTGTACACAATAAATATGTTCTATTTATTAATATAAAACATGACTTGCACCCAACTGTACTGTAGCCTTTTGGACCCATGATTTACTCTGCTATTAATGTTTTAGACTCACTTATTTGTGTGTGTCACATGGTATACATGTGGAGGTCAGAGGACAACTTGTAGAATTGGTTCTCTCCTTCCACCTTGTGGGCCTTCAGGGACTGAACTCAGGCCAGCAGGCGTGACAGCGAGCACCTTTACCCAGTGAACCATCTCATAGGCACTTTATTCTACTATAATATAAAGCTCAAGTATCTTAGACAATATTGCTTGACTCTAATATATATCTGTGTATACATGTACATATGTAATATATATGTATGTGTGTATGCGTGTGTGTATATGTGATATATATGTATAATATGTATACATATACAATATATATCTGTGTATATCTGTGTATACATATATAATATATATGTATGTGTGTGTGTATGTGTGTATATACATATACACACACACATATATATATATATATTTTTTTTTTTTCAAGACAGGGTTTCTCTGTTGTAACTCTGGTCCTGGAACTTACTCTGTAGACCAGACTGGCCTGGAACTTATAGAGATCAGCTTGCCTCTGCCTCCCAAGTGCTGGGATTAAAAGTGTGTGCCACCACCGCCTGGCTTGTGTGTATGTCTATCTTAATGTGCAGTATGTCTTAACTTGCAATACTGTATGACAGAAAATCGTGTATGTTACTAATACAATGTTTCTCCTTCTCACCTTGTATACACTGTGATTGTATTCTGTTATTTATTATACTATGGTACATTTTGCTTCACTAACGCTTATTGTCAGACATGTTACATTTTCCTTCAAATGATTAAAAAAGTTTGTCATGAAACTCTGAGCCCACCATGATTTTTGTGACCCACTTGGGTGACGATTGGCAGTTTGATCCAGGAACTCCCACCTGCTCTGTGTTCGGTGACTTCTACATACCTGGTGGTTTGTGGTCTTTACTTGGTCTCTGACGTCATCAGTGCCATTTTCTGGATATGTAAACACTGAGGGAGGAAAGAGAGCAGGCGTTTTGTGTGGCTTGTGGTCATGTTTGGGGATACAGATGAAGGGGGCTGCTTTGATTATTCCCTGAACTGGAGCTTCTCATTGGCTGCTTCCTGCTAATCCCCATGCTTACCACCCTGCCTTCATCCTTCTTTCAGAGATGTTTTTCCTGCCTCCTCATGCAACACCCTTCTAACCCCAGTTGGCACCCCGCAGTCTGTGTGTACCCAGTGATACACCCCGCCATCACTGGACAAAAGT
This sequence comes from Cricetomys ansorgei, assembly GCA_026225945.1. Classification (NCBI taxonomy): domain Eukaryota; kingdom Metazoa; phylum Chordata; class Mammalia; order Rodentia; family Nesomyidae; genus Cricetomys; species Cricetomys ansorgei. Next base: position 28,503,525 of record JAMJFZ010001100.1, read on the forward strand.
GTATTTAGAACTCAGTCTCCTTGAGCAATGTCCTTTGGGAAGCAGAGGCATGGTCACTGTGTGGGATCGCCTGAGAAGACAGTTCCACTGCATTTGAACATTTGCCTTTCCTAACCACCAGAATTTTCAGATTCAATATCATGATTTTAATGCTGCCTATATTCTGTTTTGACGATTAAAGTATTAGCCTTAAACTTCAATATGTTCCCCTGATTGCTTACTTCCCACATACTAAAGCTATTGACTGGGTTTTCTGTGAGCCTGTTTTTACATTGTGTAACCCTTTTCCATTTGTGCTGAAGGCATCACCTTTGATGGTAAAGCCTTCTCAAGGTGGGCAGCTCTCAATGTCCAGATGCACACCTGCCTAGAGTTCTTCACAGAAACTTAGTGAGCTTGACTTGCCAGATCTGGTCCAGCGACCAGGCCCAGCTTGTCGTTCTCACTAGACAGATCTTCCTTAGAGTAGAGTGAGGCAGATGGTTCTAAATTTATGCAGTAAGTAAAGTTTTTAGTCTGTAAATGAATCTACCGTTGGGCTGGCTTGACATTTTAGAATAACATATTTATTCTTCATTCTTTTCTTTCCCTTTACAATATCAAGAAGATATCCGTACAGGATGGCATATCCCACAGGAACCCATATAACTTGGTTCACTGGTTTCCTGAATCTCTCTACTGTTCATTTATTCACTTAATTTTGTAAAAATTATACTTAAGTGTGTGTATGTGTGTGTGTGTGTGTGCGTGTGTGTGTGTTACACATCACAGTGTGCCTGTGGAGATCAGAGGACAGCTAGTGAGAGTCAGTTTTCTCTTTCCACCTTGTAAGGCCTGGAGGTTGAACTCAGGTCCTCAGACTTGAAGCGCCTTCACCCAAGGTGCCACCTCACCAGCATTTCCACCGTTATTTAAAGTAGACCAAAGAACTTTTGTGTTAAAAAACACATTCAAAGCCAGGGTGCCTGCAGAACACAACCTCCAGTGTGTTCAGTTTATAGTTCCAAGATGTCTGTGTACTGCCCAGGGTTCAGTACTAAGCTGTGTTAACTGGGCCCTTTCCACAGAGTTTGCCCGAAGCACTTGGTCACTTGATGTCTGCCTGTTGAAACAGGACAGAGACCAGAAAACACCCATTTCTGGCATGACATCGTCTTCTGAAATCCTAGTGAAAACGTTTGATTCTGTAAGTATAAAACTATATTCTTCCCCAAAGAATATTAAATATTTGGATAAAAACATGTAAAGAGTGTCCAAGGAAGGGACTCCTACCAGACGAGTCAAGATGTCCAGTTTGGATTGGTTGTACGGTTTTTAAATTTCACATTATGTTAGCCTTTTATTGAATATCCATCTGGACTTTAAGTTCAAAATGTGTAATATTCCTTTGAACTGTGCAGGAAATTATTTCATATGACCTTAAGTTTGTTTTCGGATATGCAACAGAAGCAGAATGTAACCAAGAACAGTGGAAATTGTAAAGTCTATTTCCCCAAGCCGTTTCCTCTCTTTCCTTCCTTCCTTCCTTCCTTCCTTCCTGCCTTCCTTCCTTCCTTCCTTCCTTCCTTCCTTCCTTCCTTCCTTCCTTCCTTCTTTCCTTCCTCACTCCCTCCTTCCATCCATCCCTCTCTCTCTCTCTCTCTCTCCCTGCCTCTCTCCCCCTCTCTTTCCTTCCTTCTTTCTTTCTTTTTTTAATTTTTAATTTTTTTTGGTTTTTGGTTTTTGGAGACAGGGTTTCTCTGTTGTAACCCTGGCTGACCTGGAACACACTCTGTAGAACAGGCTGGCCTCAAACTCACAGAGATCCTCCTGCCTCTGCCTCCTGAGTGCTGGGATTAAAGGCGTGTGCCACTACCTCTTCTTTCTAAGGCTTTATTTTTGTTATTTAACTGTATGTGTGTGTACATGTGCATGAGTGCAACTGTGTATGGAAACCAGAAGAGTGTCTGATCCCCTGGTTCTGGAGTGACTGGTGATCGTAAGCCACATTCCATAGGTGCTGGTGACCACGTGTGGGTGGGTGCTGGAAACTGAACTTAGGGCTTCTGCAAGAGCAGCATGCCCCTCCCCCTCAATACTCTTTCTGAAACTGATTTACAGTAAAAAGGAGGAAATTCAGACAGCTATCTGTACACCATACAACTGTGTACACCACACAAGTGGGGTACCCTAACCCAACTGAATAAACTACTCAGCTGTTATTTTTTGCTGCTTTAAAGGGTTTTTTTTTTTTGGTGGAAAATAATTTGGTTGTTTATCTTATGTTCAGAAGTGTGTCCAGCATGCAGAGAATTTTTGCTGTAGTTCTCAAGAAGCAAAATGGATCTTCACTTTGGCCACATTCCGAAGGACTCGGTTCTTTGTTTTCTACTTTCTTTTTTACTTTGCAGCCTGTGAGGCCCACGTTACCTCTGTGTCCTGAGAAGCCTGCTTTGTTCTTCTTCTGCATGACACTATGACAGGTTACATTACCGGATTATCCGACACGGATCCAAATCTGAGTTCTTGGGCTACTTCCAATGGAATTATCATATGGGACCCTTTAAACGTACACCGCTGGGCTTAGCTCATGAGGATTTTACTCCAGACTTTTGCATCTATATTCAAGAGAGCGTGGCCAGAGATCTTCCCTTCTCTGACCTTGTTTGGTTTTGAAGTCAGTACTGTAATAACCTCGTAAACCAAGTTAAGAGAGTGTGGCTGCCCTTCCTCCTCCCTGCGCTTTCGTCTCTCAGAAAGAGTTATGTAATGTGGACATTTTCTATTCCTTAAGTGTGTTGGTTGGATTCACCTACGAAGCAGTCCAGACTTGGCATTTTTGCCACGCAAAAAATTAAGTATTGATTCAGGTTGGAGACAACCCAGAGTTCCTCCTTCCGTCGCTCTGCAGAGCCGCAGTCATCCTGGTGTTTTTGGCGTCAGATCCTTTAGAAAAGGTTTCCAAGCTTTTTGGTGTGGATTTGCTCATGACAGTCTTTTCTTTTCCATTCTTTGAGGATAACCTCAGGTATCATTCCTAAAGAGAACTCCCTTCTGACTGGTTGGCTTCTCCTCTCCACTTCTAGCACTCAATTTTTGTTAGCCTTTAGAGTTTGGAAAGTTTGCTCTACTTTATTATCTGTTGTGTAGCCGTCTTGGGTGTCTAGCGATGCACATTTTAAGAAGATCTAATGTGCAATGATTTTAAGCTTCCCTCCAACAACATGCCGACTGCTGGATGCCGTGGTGCATTTATAGATCAGCGCTTTAGTATTAGCAACTTAAAAAAAGCACTGTTGCTTTTCATAGGTTCCAGCGTTGGCCTAGATCCTGACTACGCATTTGTCAGTTTCTTTTATTTGTTATTATTGTGTGTGTTTATGATGGGTGAAGGTGGCGTGTATGTGGGCATCAGAGGACAACTTTTAGGGGACAGTTTTCTCCTTCATTCACAGTGGGATCCCGGGTTTGAACTGAGGTCCCCAGGTTTGTACAGCAAGTGCTTCTACTCTTTGATCCATCTTTCCTGTCCCCCCACCTCCTCCCTCCCTCCTTCCACTCTCCTGTTTTGTCCTGTCTTCCCTTCCTCCTCCATCTCCTCCTCTTCTCTACATGCCCCCATTGGTGACACTTAGCTCCTCGTTGGTGACAATTTAGCATTGAAAATATAGAAACAACACACGCTAAAGACAAAAGTAACTGCTCAAAACCAAAGTTAGTTTGTTTTTCTTTCTGGGTAAAATTTCTTCACTCAAGAACAAACAGAGGCAACTGTGGGATTTGTGATGTCCTCCAGTGAATGTAACTGGTTCAGTCTTTTTGGAAGAAAACTTCTAAGAACGTGTATTGCTCACATCCTGTCACGTCCTGTACCCTGTTCCTCTTCCAGGAAAACCATGATCAATACGGTCATAGTGAGATGCAATTATCGAAGGATGCTGGCAAGGTTGTTATCTGGCATTTTGAACAGAAATAGGCAACAGTGTTGTTTCTCAGTTTGCTCAGTGCTTTGCTACCAGTGAAGTTTTTAGCAGTGAAGTCTAATTCAGAGGCCAACACCTTCCCTGTCTATATCTATGGTAGACCAAGGAGAACTGAGAACAGAAACTAGTACTCTGACCTGACCAAGACAGCTGAGAAGAGAGAATGAAGATTGCAGTCTTAACAGTCAATACATTGCTACGAACTGAACCCTTTTCTAATACAGCTGGAGAGACATTCCTCAAGAAATCTACACAACATTTGACTGGAAGACATAACATGTACATGTGTTTTTTTGGACATGATGAAACATGTCATTCAGAACTGGTTGTTGACAGCCCCACAGAAATTCTGAAAGACCACACCTTCTTGTCATGATCAAGAGGACCCTGAGGAAGTTGGAGTATGTCAGAGGGTGCTTTCTCCCCATTATTTCAGAGACTGCATGGATGAGGGATTGAGATGAAGAAAAAGGAGAGAGCATGGCACAAACTGCTGTGTAATTGATCCCCCTGTTGCTGGGGCATTGGGAAGAAAGCTATTGCTGATCAAAGGAATTGAAAATAAATCTCCAAAGGTTATTGGCAGCTTATAGTTTGCTAATTTTTTAAAAATGGATCTTTCTCTTCCTGTGATTTTATTTCTTCTCTTTTCTTTTCCTTATTCCTTCCTTTAAAAAAATTGAGATGCATTGCTTATGTTGTTTGGGCTGGCCTTGAACTTGTGATCCTCCTGTCTCTGCCTCCTGAGCATGGTAGCATTGCTACCATGTCCAGATCCACAGACTTCTTTCAGTATGGCTATTAAATTGCCTGTTTATGTGGAATAGATGGAAAATAGTCAACTTTATGCCTCTGTGTGTGTTTTTCTTCATTCTTCATCTACTTGGAATATGCTACATAAATATGTGGATGTATATGTTGGAAGGGAGAGAAATCGAATGCTCTAGCCCTACTTCTCGAATGCCACAGAAATCATGTGCATTCAGACTCAGCAGGTCTAGGTGGCCTAAAGCTCTGCACTTCTAACAGGGTCCCAAGTGATATGGGGCCTGCGAGTCCATGGGCAGGTAGGGTGGGAGTCTCTGGGCTATGTCTCTGCCTTGAGGAGCTTATGATGAATTTGTTACTAGTAACCATACTTTACAATGATTCTGAGTACAGCTCTTTCAGTATATAACTCTAAGACCACTTTGTGAGAGAAGACCTTTCCATGGTGAAAGGAAATCTTCACTATCAAATGGACGAGTCTAAGAGGCTTAGGGAGTCAGACCAGGATGGCTGAGACGGAGTTGAGTGGTAAGTGTGTGATGTGTGTTCTTATAAGCTATAGGCAGATTTGCTGATGGGTTAGATGTGGAGCTGTGAGAAGAGGGGAAAACAGACCTAACACCAACAACTTTGGCCTAATCAACTGATCAATTGGAGTTCTTTGTTCTGACCAGAGACAGGCTTGGGAAGAGTCCCCACGGGAGGATGGGTGACTGAGCACACTGATAAAAAGTTTGTGTATTTGGTAATTTTATGATGCCTGTTCTGAAGCCAGAGACTAGGGCAGAACATGTGGTCTAGAAGGCCTTGCTAAAGCCATACGAAATCTGCATACTAAAAAAAAAGTAACAATTCACAAAGAAGAAGGCTGGACAACCCCTGGCCAAGGCCCCCAGTGCAGGCATGCTGTCTCAAATCCATCCTGCCTGCACCAAACCTCCATGCTCTTGGGTGGAGATTTACGGTGCTAAGAAGCATCTGAAGGATGGAATGGTAGAACCATGGAGCAGAGCTTGAACAAGCTACTCCACACTGTGCAAAGGGACCACAAAGCCCCCAGTCCTTTGTGTGCAGGGCACCACTGAGCTCCTGAGCTTGTTCTCTGCTCTGGGCAGCTTCCCCACCCTTTCTCTTAAACCATCTCCAGTTCCATTGAAACTATGTGTCTCTGCTCAGTTCTTTGTCTGGGGGCAGAAGAATCCAGAACCCACTGCGAGGTACCTCATGAACCCTGATATCAGCTGATATCAGTTCTATATCAGTTCCAAGACTGAGCCTCGTGGGCTGTGGAGGAAGCACAGAAGCCTGATGCTGGAGACGAAGCCTGGCTCATTGTATGTGGGTGGTATCACACTATCTAATTCCATAAGGCAGCAGCCTTATGGAGTCACAGTTCTTGAAACTGCACTTAAAAGCTGCTTTTGCTAACAAGTGTTGGCGCCCCACGTGGGTCCACAAGGTAACCAAAAGCAAGGCGAGAGCAAGTATCCTTGCCTTTGCACCTGTAGTTGGCTGAAGGTTGAGAGGCGACTGATGGTCCTTACCCTTTCTCCTGAGTCATTTTGAACTCCAGGAGAGCAAGACTTCTCAGATGAGGACAATCATCCATGAAGATGAGGCTGTACCCTTGAGAATATCAGACTAACACCTTGATACCATACTGGACTGCTGGGCAGAACGAGGCCAAGGTAATGGTGGGTCCGTGATGGGTGGGGTTGCAGCTTGGCCAGGACTCCGTAATCAGCCGTACCTCTTGCCCTTTATTACAAGATGCATTATTTTTATTTATGCATGCGTGTATGTACATGTATACAGGTACCTTTGGAGAAGAGAAGAGGGCACTGGATCTCTTGGAGCTGGAGTTACAGGAAGTTGTTAGCTGCCTGATGTGAGTTCCAGGAACTGAACTTCGGCCCTCTTCAAGAACAGCAAGTGTTCTTAACTGAAGAGCAATCTCTCCAGCCCATCTTGCCCTCTTTTTAAACCTCAGTGTCATCTCCTGTACCTCTATGTCTGTTTCTTTTCCCATTTGGCCACTTTCTCTGCTGTTGGCCTTTATGCATCTATTTAATTGGCTTATTGGGGATGGGTGGCTAAACCTAGTCTATTGAGATGTCTAGTGATGTCCATATTTTCATTTTAGAGATGGGGTAGAAAGCAGTTACTCAGTGCCTCTAGGTCACATGGTCTCAAAGTGAAGTCCAGAGCAAGGCTTGCTGTAGGCCAGGCTGTCCAGTGCAGAGGCCATCAAGTACGTGCACTGAAGAAGAAAAGTCAGTGGACAAATGGCAGAAACCAGACTCGGCATGAGCGGCTGGCTAGATTTGCCTCATGGATATGCAAATTCAGTTATGTATCCAGCTGCTTAGTCTTTGAGATGTTGAACTCCTGGACTATTGGCTAAATCCAGCTGGTAGGCATGTGGTTCTAGACAGATCTGGGTCAGGATGGCTCTGCCTGGCTCTGCCTGCTGTCTGCCATACACTGTTAAGAGCTCAGCTACTGTTTGCACCATTTTCCTGTGTGATGGTGAGGAACCCCATGAACTGAAGTTTCCAGAGAAAATACCTATACCTGTGTTAAAAGTTTGACAAGGCTGATCAATTGATTAGATCCCCTATGACTGTGGGGTATCAATCAGCTTCGTCCATATCTGGAGCCAAGCTGTCTTGGACTGTTTTTATCCCTCTTAAATAGGTATTTGTCACTGGATTTTGGGTTTGACCTCACATCCTTCGTACTGTGAAGTAAAATCCTAACTGAAATGTACAAACAGACCTCCAGCTTCCACCAACCTGAAGGCTGAGGATGCCTCCGGGGAGCTGAAACCACAGCACAGACTTCACGGCTTTGCTGTAACCAGCCTAGCTGATGTTCCTACTAGTGTAGTATGTGTATATGTGTGCATGTGAGGGTGTGTATGAGCATGCATGTGTGACTGTGTGTGTGTGTGTGTGTGACCTCACAGAGGCATGAAGGAGGCATCATATTCCTCGGAGCTGTAGTTTTATGAGCTGTCTGATGTGGATGCTGGGATCTGAACTCTGCCACTCTGATACAACAATCAGCCCTCTTAACACTGAGCCAACTCTCCAGCCCCCATGTTTTCTTCTCATGTGTGTGTATGTGTGTGTGTGTGTGTGTGTGTATACTATGTATGCTTGCACATGTATGGTCATATATGTTCAGGTACTTCCCATACAGATGTGTGTACAAGTTTGAGTGCACATGTGTGCCAGTGTTTGTGGAGGCTGGAATATCCAACTTCTGTGTCCTTTGCAGGTGCCATCCACCTGTATAACGTGGATTCTGGACACTGATCTCTGGTCCACGGGCTTTCAAGGCAAACAACTTACCGAGATGTTTCCTGTCCCCTACAGTGGATTTTGAGTCTTTAAAAATCTCCTAAAAAGGTCTGGAATGTGGAGTGTGGTCCACTTTCCTGACATGCACCACTGCCTACCAGATTCAGGCACCTCAGATGTGACACAGCATAGTGTCCAAAGTGGTCAGGTCTTAGATCCGATCGGGGTCAGTGGAGGAAAATCACATTCACAAAAGAGTTGTGAGTCTTGAGCCTTTTAATGGCAGGCCTATAGGTCTGAGAACACAGGAGACAGGGTGTAGGGAAATGGAGCCAGAGAACTGGACTTGCCTAGAAAGGATGCCCACTTTCTGTGCAGAGAGCCAGACTCCTGCCCATGTTACGTTCCAGAGCTAGAGAAGGAGAGGGACACGGGGACATGGACGCAGCCCCCCGCAGCCCCTGACAGCGCTCCGCATCTGCAGTGCAGTTCACCACTCACCACTGTTGCTGCGCGTCCTGAGGCCAGCTCCAGCTCCTGGCCCGTCAGCTTCTTCTGGAACCTCCACGAGCTCTGAAGTCTTGGAGGAAAGAGGAGAAAGCATAGAGAGAGCCAGTGAGCCGTCTGTGGGCCGACTGAGTAGAACTTTAATGTCCGTACTGGCGATGAAGTGTGGTTTGCATGGCATTTGTGAATTCTCAGCTGTTAGAACCTTAGGGGGCCACACGGTATGGAATATGATCCATCACGAATTGACATGTTCAGGGGCATATGATTGTCCGTGCCTACTCACACACATGGCACGGTTTTTACTCAAATCACATTTAGCACCTTACTGTGGATGAATGGTCACACTCTTTTGAACTTCAGATGAGAATGGTATCCTCTTCAGAGGGCCATCAGGGTTCAGGTGTCTTAAAATGTCACAGATTATAGGGGCCTGCGGAGATGGCTTAGTTGGTAAAGTGTTTGGTGTGCAAGGATGAGAGCCCGAGTTGGGGTCCCCGGCACCCAAGTAGAAGCTGGGTGTGGGGAACAGGTACTTATAACCCAGTCCTGGTGGGAGGCACCGAGACAAGCAGACCCCTTGAGCTCACTGGCCAGCCAGACTGGATGGACTGGTGAGTTCCAGGCTTAGCGAGGAACTCTATCTCAAAGGAAACAAAGTGAGGGTGACAGAGGAAGATGCTGACCTTGACCTCTGACTTCAACGTGCGTGCACACACGTGTACATACACCCACACGAACACTTGCGTGCACTAGGACGCACGCGCGACCTTACAAGTGATATTCTAAGTGCCTCGAGGCTGTGTCTTCTGGAGCCCAACGCTCTCGTTTTACTATCAAATCCTTCCGTGCTCACACGCGACGGCCATTTTAACAAGCCCGACATAGCTGCTAGGATCTTGTTCTTAATGACACAGAGCAGGAGATACGCAGGCACACCTTTCAGAAATGCTAAGCAGGGCTTTCTTCTCTACCGTTTTGGTCCTTAGAAACGACCGAACCAAAGCCCTCTCCCCTTCCTCTTCAGGTTCCCCTACAGGGCTAGCAAACGAGCCAGCACTATTCCTCATTACTGAGTAGAAGACAAATCTAATTGGCACCCCGTGACCTTCATAAGCTAGGGAAGAACGTGGAAGGTATTCTTCACTGTTTTTTAATTGTCATTTTTCTTCATTGAGAATTTCATTTATGCAGACAAGGAAACGTGACTGTGATTCTTTTCTCTTGGAAGTCAGTGCAAGAAGGCCTGAAGGACAGAGCTTTCCAGGAGTTTAAAGATGGCTTCTCAGAAATCGTACGGCCTCAGAGGCTTTTAGTCTCACGTGCCTGACCTATGTTCCCACTCTCCACTACAGGACACAGGAATGCCAACTGTTTGACACTAAGCTTTGAGCTTACCAGTTTGTTGAGGTTGGGTAACCAGAGGGTTCGAGGGACCTGTTGGCTCTGCTCTCCTACTGCTAGGGTTATAGACACGAGCCATACCCACTTTTATGCGGGCTCTGGAGATCATGCTGGTCCAGCCAGCACTTAGCCACTGAGCCATCCTCTCAGCCCCAGCTCAGACACTTTGCAGAATTGAAGGTGAGGTCAGTTACCGAGGTTCTGGGGGGTGAGTCAGAACCACTGCCCAAGCTGTTCTTCTTCGTCCTCTGGGCCAGGGAAGTGCCGAATCGGAGGGCTTCATACACAGGGTCGACCTTATTGCCACAAGCTGCAACACAGGAAAAGGCCCATCTCAGAGATCCCAGCCAACCTGAGAACCCAGATCTCTGCTGAAGAGCTTTGGGGACCTGACCAGGGGGCAGGTGTTCACTCGTTCCTAATGGATGAGAGTGCACATCAAATGCCCTTGCTCACTCATGGCACCCTGCATGCATGTTCAACCAGAACCTGGGCCCACAGCATCCTGCTTCCATTCTCCCAGGGAATCTAGCATGTCCAACCAGAACCCTACCCCCAAAGCCTTCCTGAGTGGTTCTCCTTTCTCATGGTTCTTCCTACTGCACTTTGAAGATTCTTCTGGGTCCAGTTTGTTTCCCACAGTGACAAGCTCTGATGGCCAAGGTACTTAGTCTTGGGAGAAAATTTTGAAAGTAGGACTCAAGGGTCCTCCAAAGAATAGGGAATGGCAGCCCTCAGATGTTTCTAGTAAAAAGCTGTCTAGTTTAGCATTTCTAAGTTAAAATCCATCCAGTTAAAAAGGCTATCACAGGTGTAGGGACTTGTAGGTGCAGAAAAACAAGCAACCCACCCAACTAGAACAAATGGCAGTCAATAAAAGAGATCGTGAAGGAAGATAGCCACACCACCTCTACACTTTCAGGTGTTCATTAAACAGTGTCATTTGCTGAGTTTCTACCCAGCACAGGCTATATACATATATACGGCTGTGAGAAGTAGCTCCCCATTTTATAGAGTACGGCAGAGGGCTCAATGGCACAGTTGGTAAGTGGGGAGCTGGCTCTGGACCAGGGCTGCAGTGTGCCATGGCCCTGCTGATGGCTGAGCGGGTGTGTTGCTTTGACACAGACACAGACGGTTGGGTAAGTGTGTTGTCGTGTTGCTGAAGAGCTGGGAGGCATGGTGCCTCCTTTTGAGACTCTGATGTCTTCAGTGAGACGATGAAAAAGTTTTCCTCTCCAGAAAAACACATAGAGTCCTAACAGCCACCACACAGATATCTAAGGCTGTTCCACTGGCATGGAAACCCTTAAGAGAGGTGGTCCTTAACCTTCCTAACGCTGCGACCCTTTAATACAGTTCCTCGTGTGGTGCTGAGCCCCAACCATAAAATTTATTTTTTGCTACTTCGTAACTCTAATTCTGCTAGTTATGAATCATAATGTGGATATCTGATATGCAGATGGTCTTAGGTGATCCCTGTGAAAGGGTCATTTGACCTCCAAAGGGGTCATGACCCACAGGGAGAACCTTAGAGGGTCGCTGTAATTGTTGACTTTGCTGCTGGAATCCCACCTCAGTGCATCACTGTTGAACTCACCGATGGGCATGACCTCTTTAATGCATCCGAACTGCTCCTGAATGAGCAAGGGGGAGCTGTAGTAACGCCGGAATCCCTTTGGCTGGAGAGAGAAAAAGATGGGCTTAGCGTCAGAGAGGGGATGGAGAAAGCCACACAGGAGTCCTAAGAATAAAGCCAGTGGCTGCCTCCCTTTAAGACACTGACATAGTCTGTTATTTCTATAATTTACCGCTGACAGGAAAGGGGAGAGTGATGGAGGTGAGCAAGATAATCTTCTGCCTAAAAGACAAGCTCCTCACTTTCTGGCCCTTGCTTCTGTGCTATAACCTCCCTATACGCAGGAACCCCTTCACCCTCCAGGACACACCTCACAGCTTTCCACCACCGCTGACTGTGGTGCTTCCCATTATAAAATAATCTACCCAGGGGAAGGAAGAAGTCAGGGTATGCCCAAGGGCCTTGTGTGTTTCTGGAGTGTCGCCAAGAATCATCGATTTTGCTTTCTGGATTCTGTTGTGTTTCTGATCTCTCACCTGTGGTCTTTTTCCTTGGCTCCTAGGAACCCACCCTCCCCCCTTGGAAAGACAGAGGGGTACAGAAGCGACGAGAATTTAACAGAAGAGGTGGTTGCAAACCAGAGTTGCTGGTTGCGTGTTCCAAGAACCTAGACTTGCTAGAGCCAGGGGTTGGACAGTAACTTCGTGACCTGCAGCCTACAAGCATCCCAGAATCCTCATACATGTTCCCTCAAGTAGTGCCCATCTTTGTCGGAGCACTGCCAGAGTCTGGGGTTGGGGACAGAAGCAGCTCCTTACCCCGGAGGCAGGTCTTTGGTGACATTACATCTTATGTTAAGATATTGTACGTACATATGAACATTTTCCACGGTGTTGGAATATTCAACAGAATTCCTTTTCTGAAGACCATTGCCTATCCTCTACAGTAGACATACTTGGTGTAATACATTGTAATTCCGGTGGCCCTGAAGCATGCTCTGGGGTGCACCAGGACCAAAGTCCACACCCCTGAGTTGGTCTGAGCAGAATGTGTCCAGACTCAGATCTCCTTTAGTTTGACCAACATAACTGTCACAGGGAGGCAGACTTCTGTGTGCTCAGGTCAGGGGTTAGCTTTAGTCTTCTCTTGCTCCCCTTTGACTCAAATGATAGCTAATTAAGTACCTCATACCAAAGTCCTAACAAAGCACTGTAGTTTGCAAGGGCCGATGGGGCCTCCTGTATTGTTCAGTTTTCACTTTGAAAACCTGAATTGTTCCAGGAGGAGGGAAATGTGCTACAACTGAGAAAAAACTTACACCCTTCTGAGGACTAGACTCCTACAGGGACTGGCACATCTCCACTCCCTCACTGTGCCAATTAAGCTGAGTGGCAGGCCAGCGCTTCTGAGAACTTCCAGAGCTCCTGAGTTGGGGGTTACAGCGGTAGTTTCCTTGGGACTCCGGGTTCAGGGGCTCCATCTGGCACCAGCGCTTACCAGCTTGCCCATGCACCGCTGGGGTGCCAGGCCATCCGCACACTTGTGATGGATGCTCATCTTACAGGCCCCGCAGCGCAGTCCGTGCTTAGCATGTGTTCCTGTCAGCACACAGCAAACTTCCGTTAGGTACAGCTTGCCCTTTCCTGTGGTTCGGTCTGAAATCACTGATAGAAAGCGATGCTTCTAGCCAGTCAATGCTTCTCTGAGGATTTTTCCCCGCCATGGAACTTGAAAAATGGAAATTTTAATATAATCTACGCCTTTGCACATTTTCTGCTTAAGGTATTCGTTCTGGCTTCTCTCCCTTTGCTTTATGTTAGCAAATCTGAGCCACTTGCTTTCTTCATCTTAATCCATGTCTGTCTCTGCTCTTTTGAGCGAGTCACATTGGCCCTAACATCTTACCCATTCTCACCTGCTCATCATGGTAGGGAGTTGTGGGGTGGGGCGAGAGAATCCCTCATGCCCGTGAGATGTTAGCCATTGGCTTTCTCTCAGTTCTTGGATGAGCGAGCTCTTCAGTTCCTGGGGGTCCTTGCGTGCACTGCTTTATACGTGTGGGATGCTGTTCTGCCCCTCGGTACTTGGCTAGTGACCCTTCCTGCTGTGTCTCTGTCATTACACCAAGTATTTCCCTTCTTCTCTCCGAATACATTTCTCTTCCCTCTTCTCCCCTCCTACTCCATGCTGTTATCATTCTTCTCTTTGTTCCCCCTCCAACTCTCCACCCTCTCTTTTACACCCCCGGACTCCTCCTCCATGCTGGAGATGAAACTCGGGGTCGCACACATCTAGGAATGCACACATCTAGGAACCCAGCCCTCCTAAGGGTCCTTCTTTTTATAACCTTTTATAACATTTATCACAACTAGCAACAAGTATTTACTTGCAAGCTTGCTTTTGCCTTCCTTTCTCTCTGGATGGTGAATTCAGTGAGAGCAGGGGTAGCGTGTGTTGATTGGATGCTGTAAGCCTTCCCTGCACACTTGCCCTGCACATGATGCATTAAACAAACCAATGAACAAATTCCTCTACAGTCACAGCAGGTAGCGAAGCAACAGTGGCTGACCTGGGGTGCTTCACGGGAGCCAAGGTATTGGATAGCTGAAAGTGGAAATGAAATTCTATCTGCATTGTTTATTTTTTAAATGAGAAGTCAGGGGCTGTCACTGGGTGGATGATTTGTCCCAAGGCAATAGAGGGCCCACCTTGTTTCATACTTTCACAGCTTGGCTCAGATATCTCCTTCCATTTTTGCAGACTTGCTTAAGGTATGTGGAGATGAAGTTGGAATTAATTAGAGGGTATAACAAAGAAATGCAATGACCCACAGTTAAAACTGGGAAAGGCAATGGGCAAGCCCCTGAGCAAAGAACTAGAAATCCTTTGGTTGGAAGGTGTCACCTGGAAAGTCCCGTCAGGAAACATTTAACAGAGGACCTTTCACTGTTACACCTGAAGACAGAAAGCTGCTCTCCATCCCTCCCTCCCTCCCTCTCTCCCTCCCTCCCTCCTTTCCTCCACTGCCCCCCACACCATGAAGTCATATTACTTATTTATACATGATGGCAAAAAGCCCCCTCTGCTTCTGAGAATAACCACTCATGAAAAAGCATGTTATTCTTTCAAAGGCTGGCCTTGGAAAACAGTGGCATTTCATTTCTCAGAGCCTGCTATTTGTGCCTATGAGGGAAGGTAAACCAGATCATCAAAGGGATGTTGTTTCACTGTGAGCTAGCTTCTGAAATGGTGCCATTATAGACGATGGTATATTTCCCTTCATCTATATATTGCCTCTCCCTGACTTTGGTCTTCCGGCCTGCTTTCATGCTCTACTCTTGGTATGAGTCAGACCACCAGCAACTACTCAGTGTTGGGTGTCCCCATTTCCACTGTGCAATGACAAGCTTGATTGAACTTCAGAGAACAGGGAAGGAGTTGCAGAAGGAGTGACTTGGGTCACTGCAGTGGTCCTGGGTATTCTAGAAAGATTTGGAGAAGGCTTTTTCTGACTTTGTCCTGTGACTCCTGCTGTCCATAAATGGCTTGCTGTATGTTTTTCTTATGTTTGACTAGAGAGAAAAAAACCTTAGTTTTAAGTTTTAATATGTCCACACTGGCTCTTCAAATTTAAAGATGCAGCCAATATTTATGTTCCCTGAACCACCTCCATCATCAATGAGAACCGTTTCTTCATTGCGTTGCTAACTGAACAGTGTCATAATGAGACATTTGACCTACAAAGTCTTATGACCATGATGTCTTTCGATCTATGAAAAGGTTATGGCCTGATCAGATCATCATAAATTGAAAATACTGGGAATCAGAAGTGTGCCAAAAGGGTTTGCTTCATAAGCAGGAGGATTTGAGTTCAACTCCCTAAACCTGCATGAAACAAAAAAGCTAGGTGTGATGGTGCATGCTTACGATTCCAGTGCAGAAGAAGAGGCTCCCTGGTTACCTAGCTCAGCCTCACTGGTGTGTTTCAGGCCAGTAATCAACTGTGTCTCAAAAAGGTGGATTGTGCCCAAGGAACCATTCTTGAGAATGTCCTCTGTCCTCCATAGGCACGTGTACACATGTGTGCACTGTGTATCCACATACGCACAAACATGTACATATCCAAACTGCACTTCACATTTTCACTCTACTGCATGCTGTAGCGTAGAACATGTGTTGTACAAAATTGTAAGACCACGTGGCTGCCTCGGCCTTGAGGCTGATGGCTGGTGCCCAGCTTCATGAGTCTGGGATATGATAAAAATTTGGAGTATAGGTTTTACTGAATGTATACAAATTTCTCACCATAAAATTGAAAATCCCAAAATTGAAGTGTTATAAATCAGGGGCTGTCCATATAAAAGGATTTCACAGGGGTTTGAGAGATGATTTAGGGTGTAAAGGTACTTGCCATTCAACCTGCAAACTTCAGTTTGATCCCTGGGACCCACATGGTAGAAGGAGAGAACTGACTAGTGCGATTGTCTTCTGAGCTCTGGATACGAGCAGGGCACACACTTCCCTGACACACTAAGTAAGTAAGTAAATATATGTAAAAACTTCAAAAGCAAGGATTGCATAGATTTAAATATCTAGACACAAAGATGTCTCTGGATTTGGAGTAAATAGTATTGAGTTGATACAATTAGCTTAATTATCAAGGACTCAGAAAACTTATACTGTAGGAACTAAAAATCAACAGGAAGAGTAGGAGTGAGTTTATTTATAAGATAAAAAGCTAATGGAAACATGATAAGCAGTTTAGGAAAACAAACAAACAAAGCATGAACACTGAATTGCACCATGGCAGTTTAGAAACTGGAAGGCCATAGAAAATAAAAAAACAGTCAAATTCCAAAATACTGGCTGAAAATTATTTCCACCTAGATTTTTATACCTAGCTAAGCTACCAAATGTGATGGCAGAATACAGATATTTTCAAAAATTTAGATCTTTCTTCACAATGCTTTCTTTCCATGTGCTCATTCTTAAAAAGAACTACTAGAGAATGTGCCTTAGAAAAATGACAGATTAAATTAAGTTAAACTGAGGACATCAGATGTAGTGTAGAAGGGACACGGGGGAGAAGCAGGGTCTTCCCTGTACCTCTACAGTAGCCCAGGTTGGAGCTACAAGGTGAGGTAAAGGGTAGGCTGCAGAATTAAACAAAGGGACACTGAAGTTTATTGACTTTGGATTTTATAATAGATGCAGCATTTGAATCATCTGTGGGAGTATTTACAAATTACAGAGGTATGAAAAATTAAGGGAGTGGAAATGGTGTATTTTTTCAATTTGAGGGAAAATAAAACGTGTGTAAGGAAAGAAATGTAATCATAGTAAAACATTTGAATTAGAAAATATCAGTGGTTAGTCACAGAGCTTAAACTGACCTTCAGACTCACTCAAAATTGTGATTTAACTGCCGTGATAATGCTATTTCAGAAAGGACAGAACAGGGAAGACAGGCCAGTGTGGTTCTGGTGGCCTGAGAGATGAGACCTTCTCTACAGCAGGAAGTCGACAATTAATTAATCGATACAAACAGCAGAGGACATCGCTGAGAACAATGGATGTGAAGGTGACGGAAAGCAGGGCGGGCCTGGCGGAGGGCACCTTCCCAAGGAGTAGGGCGAGCTGCTGCCACTGCAGCACTTAGGACCATCGGTCTTGCACTGTTCTCATGGACTCTTGTGACCCAGGCAGAGGAGAGGAGGGCAAGATGACTCCCTGGGTCAAGGGGCTTGCTGCTCCAGCTGATGACTGAGCTGATCCAGGACCCACGTAGTGGGAGACAACCAAGTCCCACAGGTGATTCACCAATCTCCACAGAAGCACTGCACGTGCATGCTGCGCGCGCGCACACACACACACACACACACACACACACACACACACACACACCATACCCACACATCCACAAACACTACATACATACACCACACCATATACACCACATCCATACACACACACACACACACACACACACACACACCAAACATACATACATGCATATATACATACATACACGCACACACAAATATACCCAAAGATTGATCTCTCTATGGTGGTGGCTACATCTACTGAATTAGAATAACATGCTAGTAATGAAATTTATTAGATATCTGTTTTAAACAGTTGGTCTTAACTTTTGTGGCCATGGGAAGTAAACTTACAGCTTTGCACATGATAAACAAGCTACCTCTAAGCTATATCCCCAGTTCTGTTTTTTGTTTGTTTTGCTTTTTTCTGTTTTGAGACCAAGTCTGGCTCTGTAGCTCAGGCTAGCCTTAAACTTTGTGATTCTGCTGCCTTTCCTCCTGAGTTGGAGATTACAGGCGTGTGCCACCACACCTAGATTGGCAAGATGATTTTGAAAGGACTTTGACACTGAGACATTGCTTAACTGTTAAGAAAATTAAATCCCATTTAATGTCAAAGATAAAATAAGGGTTAACAATTGAGAGCTCTTAACTATAAAAATAATTTGGAGAATGAAGAAAAAACACTTGTGAAAGAAAAACAATGTAGCCATACTGCAGTATCTGCATTGACCACAAACAATAGTTAAATGTTAACTTTGTAAGTATTTAGATTGCTTCAGGTTTGTTCCATTGGAGAATTATGACTGCGGCTCATTTTATGAAAATTAATGTAAATAAGGTAAGAAAAAATACTTTTTAAAAAAAAAACCCACCAAGATTTGGGAAAGTATTTTTTCTTTTGAGACAAGGCTCCAAACCAAGGCTGTTACAATTCTCCTACATCAGCCCCCCAGTGCCTGAGTTACAGATGTGTGTCACGACACTAAGCTGGCTTGGGAAAATGCTTAAAAATTGTATAACCCTATATATAAACATGAACATCTATAAATACAGCAGTTCACCCTCATCTGTCAGGGTTACAAGATTCCCACTGTATGCCTGAAGCTACAGGTTGTACTAAATCCTAAATGTACTGTTTTTATTCCTATGCATTCCTATGATAAAGTTAATTTATGAATTATTATGAATAGTAAAGGCAACAACCATAGCTAATAATAAAATACAAGAATAACAATAGAATTTATGTGACTATAACATCTCTCCCTGTAGCTCCCTTTCCAGAACACTTCACGAACGGTCCTTATCCTCCTCTTGTGACGAGAGGTGACAAAGCCTTTATGATGAAGAGAAATGGGGTGAGTGACATGCCCACCTCGAGTAGTTGATAATTGAGATCATGAGCATGTGACTTCCGGCTGGGTAACTTACATGACGTGAGTACACTGTGTGAGGGGTGCTTGACTCCTGAGCAGGGCAGTACGGTGTTTTACCACACTAGTCAGGAGAGTGTACAATTTAAAACCTGACTTGTTTACTTATAGAATTTTCCATTTAAAAGTTTCAGATTATAGGTGATTATGGGTAACTGGAATGGCTATCAGTGGTGACACTGTTCACTCTCATTATTTAGATTTTATATATATATATATTTAATGTGTGTATTCATATTTATAACATACATATATTCTATATATACACACATATACATATATATACATACATACATATATACATATATGTATATACATATACACACACACACACATATATATATATATTTACCAACCGGCACATACAGAATATGGGATGTATTTACATTACATTAGCATGAAAGTTCTCTTTGATATAATGATATGGAGAGCATAAAGTCACACAAAACTGACAAAGTCAAAGGAAACCTCGGAGCATCATTACGTCCCTTGGTACGTAGACAAGGAACAATGAAAGAAAAGTACATTAAAGCTTGTCAGCCTGTGCATAAACAGCATAGACTCGCCTGAGGGGAAGTGCACTGTACAAGAAGTCAGAAACCTGAGTTCTTATCTTCACTCCTTAAGAAAGAATTAAAAAGAGATTGAGCTTTCATGAACTGGGAAGAACAATTCCTTGCAGGTTTCCTCATTTTATTAATAAATGAGCCTTGTGTTTTGTATGTAAACTGTTTAACTAAGAAGACAGGGGTAGCCATAGCTGGTAGCTTCACTGGAAAGAATGAGCAAACGTTGAGTACGTGACGCACTAGCTGGAGAACTTTCTGGTCCCTCTGTGATCTCCCATCCAAGCCCGACCAGGCCCGACCCTGCTCAGCTTCCAAGATCAGTGGAGACCTGGTGACTCAAGGAGATATGACTAAGACCTTTCCCATTATCTCCGGAATCCTCTGAGGCAGGGATTTTCCACCTCCTGTTTCTATAGAACTAAGTCCTGGGACCAGGCAACTGGTGAGGGAAAGACAGGATGAAGGTCCAGTCTATCCTTTTCTGAAACTTAGCTCTCTTCCTTTCTTGGCAGCCTTCTGCCAGCCTTTTGTGGATCAGCAGGTCACAACCCTCATCTGGCCAGATTTCCTTAACTGAAGCTGAAAGAGTGGTAACAGAAGGGCAGCCATGACCCCCTGAAATCTGATGATCTTAGGATGAGAAAATAAACAGAAGCATGACCAACATGAATGGGCCAATGAGAAACAGCAAGAATTCCCAGGTTTTCAGAGTTTTCCTGAGAAGATTCTGGAGCTGCAAATGAACTATTATAGCATTTTATTCAGAAGAGACATTCTGACCTCGTTTTTGGTTGAATACATAAGGATAAGATCTCAGGAGCAGAGACAACCCAAGTTCAGTTCCAAGCACTCAGGTCTGGTGGTTCCAAAAGATTGCAACTTCAGCACCGGGGGTTCTGACACCCTCTTCTGACCTCCTTGGGCACTGACACACATGTGGCATACATACACACAGACACAAATGCACACACACGCACCCATGCACCTACATAAAAATTAAAAGTATCTTAAAAAGAGCCCTCAGGGCTGACTAATAGGAATCCACCTTTTTAAGATTCTCATAGTGGATTATGGCTTCACAGGCATGCAGCTGAGTGCAAGCCTTTGAAAACATGCAGCATAGAGATGAGCTATGTAGAGAATTCTTCCCGGTACACACACTAGACCCTTGGAAGCAGTGACTGTTGATATTCAAGGCTGCAGGAGTGTTAGCTGTTATGTTGTCTGCACTGGTGTTCCCAGGTGTGCTATGCATCTATTCAGGGACTTGTTACTTTATTTTTAAAAATGATAAGAGAGGATAGTCCCCTTTAGTTAAAACCATGCTCTCATCTTGGCTGTTTACTAATTTTTTTTGATAGGTATGTGTTTGTGTGTGGTGGTGTGTGTTGTGTGTGTTGTGTGTGTGGTATGTGTGTGTTGTGTGTGTGTTGTGTGTTGTATGTGTGTGGTGGTATGTGGTGTGTGTGTGCGTGTGTGTGTGTGTGTGTGTGGTGGTATGTGGTGTGTGTGTATATGGTGCCTGTTTGTGTGTCAGTGTATGTGCCCATACACATGGGAACCAGAGAAGAATGGTGAATATCTTGTCATCTCTTTCTACCTTTTCTCCTTGAGACAGATCTTTCACTGAGCCTACTCTAGCCGGCCTGGCTGACCAGCAAGTTCCAGGGATTTTCATCTGCCACCTAGCACTGCGGTTGTTAGCATTTGCAGCCATGCCTGGCTGTTTTTTTGGGTACTGGGGATTTGAATTCAGGACTCATTCTTTCCCACTGAGCCATTTCCAAAGGTTTTGGCTGATTCTTATAATACCAGGGTTGCAAGGCTATGAAATACAAAAATAGGAGGGTTGTTTAACAAATTATTATGACTTCTACACATAGGCTATATTTGGGTGTTCATATCTGGGTATGTGTACAAGTATCTACACGTGTAATTTATGGAGACAGAGTGGCCGATGGAAACAGTTGGGCTTACACTACTAAAACGTTTCCACAGCCGTCCTGTGCTCTGAGACCTTGGGCAAGGCACGCATTTCTGAGTCACTGGGAAGCAGGCGGTGAGATAATCAGAGCTTCGTCTTCTGAGCAGTGACTCAGTTTGGGTCCCTGTTTCAGATTGCTTAAGTCCGAGGAAGCTATGGCCATGTGTCATTCCGTCATGCGTGCACTGCCTCTGTGACTCAGCTGTTAAGAGTGCTTACTGCTCTTGCAGAGGACCCGGTTCAGTTCCCACCACCCGAGCGGTGACTCACAGCTGTCTGTAACTCCAGTTCCAGGGCATCCGAAGACCCCTTCTGGCTTCTGTGGGCACTAGACATGCTCGTGGTTACAGTCATACATACAGGCAAAACACTCAAATACATAAAGTAAGTCTTTTAAAAAGGCCCACCTTTAAAAAAAGTTATTCTGAAGTACATTTTCACATAAATATGTCATAAAACACAAAAATGTATTGTTTATAGAAGAATCCATTCCATAGTGCAGTCCCACTTATCAAGAATGTGAATACTTTTATTTAGATAATATTTAAGTTTCCTCAGAAGCTCTTTTATTTAATACTCATTGGAGAAGGTCTTGTTGAAACCCTCTAACCACTTGTGGCAAATCATCTTGCTGAAAGATTTTAAGAGTCGTCGTGGCCAAATTACACATGAGGATTATGTGGATGTCACGATTTGGGCCTTCTAGAGAGTTCTCCATGGAACTGTATCAGAGAGACTACACACAAGATGGTCAAAGAAAAAAAAAAAAAAACTACTGAAGAAAAAAAATCCAAACAAATCACAAATCAATTCAAGATAAAAAAGCATGTATTCACTCATGGGATAGAAAATAGGAGACCCAGATGTGGAGCCTCATATTTAGATCAGGCTAGGACCTGGAAGCCATGGGAACCCAGATATGGACTTCATACTTAGATCAGGCCAGGACCTGGAAGCCACGGGAATGTAGCAGAAATGTCATGAGCACACTGACTGACAGCTACGCTGATGTGGTACTCCCTTGCCAGGCTGGTGCTTTGGAAATGGAGAAAGAGAAGCAGCAATGAAGAGGACCTGGGTATTGGCCTCTTCTAAAGCCCTTCAGAGGCAGGGTCATTCTCCTCTCCTTACCCTGGGGAGAGAATCTCCCCCACATGGAGCTACCTGTGATAACTGTGACATGCCTCGTGGCACGAGAAACTCTTTGTGTCATTTAATGTGACAGATGTATTGCCAAGAGGAAAGCAGATAACTCTCAGTTCCTCCAAAAATACCTGCTTCAGGAGCCTGGAGGTTTTTGCCTCTAGCAGAGGATGTGCCGCTGTCAAAGCTTTCAGTGGGAGCATCGGGGAAATGGATAGAACTGGAGATCACTAGAAAAGCAAAATAAGCCAGAGCAGGAACTCAAACTGATGATACTGTATGTTTTCTCTGATGTACAGAATCTGTCTGTCTGTCTGTCTGTCTGTGTACCTAGCTGCTTACCTATTTATGAAGGCAAGTAGACTAATGGAGGGAAGAAGGGGTATAAAGTGTGGAAAGGGGGAACAACAGAATGGAATCATAGAACACACTCAGGGAAGCAGAGAGAGGACTACTTGCAGAGAGGAAGTGCACAGCAAGGCGAGGAGAAGAAGGCTGAACAGCGTGTAACGATACAGACATACAAACCTCATCATGAAACTCATCACTTTGCATATTAAATACAAAATGATTAAAATAAACAAGTCGAGTGTGTACCCAAGAACTGCAAAGCACTTTTGAAAAATAATCTATTGGAACAAACCACAGTAGCGATTAAACCAGGACCTTGCTGGTCCCGAGGCGAATGAATGACATCACCAATAACGTGGATTGAAGGCGCCCGGTAATGAGAGGGAGGGAGGAAAGGAAGAAACGGAAAGAGGTCAGTGCTTGGTAAAATGACTTCTCTGACCAGCAGTGAACTAGGAATTATCCAACGAGTGGTGGTGAGACATCTGGCTCTTTTTTTGTGAAAACAACAGGTCCTTATTTAGAAGAACTTCGGAAATAAACTTTGGATGGGGTGAGAAACTTATGTAAGAGTTGAAACTACCAAATTATCTGAAGACGATCTAAGTGCTAGCTTATGTGTTCTTAATAAGAGTGACTCTTTCTAAGCACAGTTTTGTGGTAAAACAACACACCGAAACATTGATTAACAATGATCAATTAAAAATGTAGTCATGGCGGTTGGGGATGTGCTTGCCTTGCAGGTGTGAGGGTTTGATCCCCATAACTGGAAGGGGTGGAGATACAAGGATCAGGAGTTCAAGTCATCCTTGGCTACATAGAAAGTTCAAGGCTAGCCTTTGCTACATGAGATCTGGTCTCAAAACAATAACACACACACACACACACACACACACACACTCTATGGAGAAAGAGAGGTTGAAAACTACTGCCTGTAAAATTGATGATATTACATAGGATTTATGAACTGTTCTTACAAGTTGAAGGAAGAAAAAGGCAAAGAGCCAAAGGCCTACAGTATCATCTAAAAACATGAACTGACAGCTCACAGAAGAAATGGATCTGAAAATTAAGCACTTAATAAATAGCAAACAGTAACCAAAGGGTTAGGGAAAGGGTTATAAAATTCTGCTGTTTCCCTCTAAAAAAAAAAATTGAAAAGAAAAACCCAAACAAGCCAGTCACTGATTGCAGATAGGGTAATCATCACTCTCACATAGGGCAGCTGGGAGAAGGAAATGACATCGCTGTTGTCAGGTCAATTTGGGACAAGTGTTTCCTTGGTATCAGACTTTGTTCTAGGCATCAAAAGCTTACAGCAATTTCAATTTCAGAATGGGGTCTTGGGAAAATAACCATACTTGCAAAGCATTAAGCAAATCTTGCTTTGGTTTTTCTAAGAACGTTGAGATGTGAAAAAAACAAAATATCATAAAATTGGATAGTAGCTCATTAAAGCCTGGTCCATCTGTAAACACGCTAGAATGGTGGCCAGTGGGAGAATTTTTAAATGATAATGGCTGACATGATGCCACAGTATAATGCAAAAAGTGTCACCCTCAGAGCAAAATCCACCCAATTTTCAGAAAACTCATTTAGAATAGGCGTGCTCATGCACATTAAAAAGCTGAGATAGGTACCAAGCAAAACTCAATATTTCTATGTGGGTGTTGGACTTAACACTTCTCAGTTTTTGCTTTTGCTTAATTGCATCTCTTCGTTTTCTATAATGAGAATATTTTCCTTTTATAATAAGAAACAAAATGCGGCATGCATTTGAAGAGGTGTGTTATTCTTCTTGAGGAATTATATGAGTGAGGTCATGTTGGAATGAGAGGAACCGCTGTGGGGGTTTGGGTTTTGGAGTCCTCCTTGTTGGGTGCTCTTGGGAAAGGGATATGGCAGCTCAGGAAAGAGTGGTGGGGTCCAGGGAGATGATGTCCCGGGGACAGTGCTGGCTGTGCCCACATGAGGATTTGGTTCTCAGCACCCCAGTGAAGAGCCTCCTGCTCTGATCCAGGAGCTCACTCCAGGCTTTAGTGACCTGCTGTTCTGCATCCTTCCTGAAGGGGCCCTAGATTGTCCTCCCTGTATCATGTACCAGAAAGATTTTGAGCTGTGCAGTGAGAGCACTATATTTTAGATTGCTCTAAAACCCTGTGCATCAGTCAGCGGGTGTCTGTTACGAGGGAAGAAGGGAATGGATTTGTTATCGTAGCTGAATCTTGTCCTAGGACCCAGCTAAACTGATTAAAAATAACTTTCCCGTCTTCTCTACCCTCAGCTCAACTCACAAGTGAGTGCCAAGTTTTCCAGGAAATAAAAGTGTAGTAATTCACTAATGAGATTTTTCTTCTTCTTCTTTTATCTTTATTATTTTATTTGTGTGTATGCCTGTGTGTGTATGCACTGTGTGTGTGTCTGCGTGTGTGTATGTGTGGGTGCATGTATACATGTGTGTGTGTGTGTATGTATGTGTTTGTATGTGTGTGTGTACATGTGCATGTGTGTGTGTACATGTGCGTGTGTGTTTGTGTGTGTGTGTATATGTGCATATGTGTGTGTATGTATGTATGTGTGGGTGCATGTGTATGTGTGTGTGTTTGTGTGTGTGTGTGTGTGTATATGTGCATATGTGTGTGTGTATGTATGTATGTGTGGGTGCATGTGTGCATGTGTATGTGTGTGTGCATGTGTGTGTGTGTGTTTGTATGTGTGTGTGTGTATGTGCTTGTGTGTGTGTGTGTGTGTGTGTGATGGTAGGAGTCTTCCATTGCTTTCCACCTTCCTCACTGAGACATGGTCTCTCAGCTGAACCCAGAGCTCACAATAAGGCTGGCCTAACTAGGCAGCTTGCTCTGAGGATCTCTGCTTTGCAAGCGATAGGATTACAGGTGGGATGCCATGTCTACTCTGTGTTTATGTGGGTTCTTAGGGTCCCAACTTCCACCCTTGCTTGGTGCTTGTGCACTTTAACCACTGAGCTGTCCCCTCAGCTCCCCACCAGTGAATCTGAAATGGCATTCATGAAGCAGAAAGCTCCGATTTAAGCTGAGAAGACCCCTGGGCCATCTCTCCCTGCCTATGTTCCCCACTCCTCCCTATAGAACATTGTCTCCAACCCTGTCCTAGCTTAAAAAAAATTAGTGGCATTCATTGTTTATAAATGCCTGTGTTGATCTTTCCTATTTCGGTTCTTGACGACTAGTGGAAAAACTCTCTCATTTCCCCCGCCCCTCACCCACACTGGGCTTTAAAAATAGCAATGGGAGTTGGGTTGGCACAGGGCCTCCTGGATTTGGAGTTCACAGCCTTTGCCCCTGGGGCCATCAGTTCATAGCATGATACACGGCTAGTAAGCTTTTCTCCTGGGATGTGTGTTTGCCATGAAGCTTCAGAAGGAGGTGTTCGCATAAGGAGCACTTTCTCATGGTCTTCCGGGGAACATCTGGGCCCGATAGCTTGACCCCGGTACTGACGCTCAGGTGCTTCTGTCCCCCTTCCTGAAAGCCTACTCACAATGCCATCGCTTCCTCGTTCTTGTTCTTGGAGCTCGAGGCTGGAGAAATTCTACTTATCTAGGTTGCCAAAGAGTAAGATGGCCAGTCCTTTCCCTCCAAGGCTCTTTTAGAGAAATCGGGCACATGAATAATATCAACCTTCTTTTTGCACATGAAACTATTGTTTATTTTTTGTTTTTACTTTACAGTGCTGGAGATAGAACCCAGAGCTTCACGCAGGCCGGCAAATGTTCTGCCATTAAGCTACATCTCAGTCCCCTTTCAAAATTTGTTACGAGTTAATGAGTTACTAAGCTGCCCAGGCTCGCTTTGGATGTGAGATCTTCTGGCCTCAGCCCTCCCGCATAGCTCAGAGGACAGAAGTGTGCCACCACGCTTGGCGTGGAGATCTAAAAACAGGCTTCTCAGCTGTGTGACCCACCAACCACTTTCTCGAGCGTGGTTTTCTGCGAGCCAGTTTTATGAGGTACCGTAGCTGTTTCCAATCTCATCTTAAAGACACCAGGGTTGAGAGGAGGGGAATGACTCATCCAGTTCCGCCAGCCATCTATCCTGGACTTCCACCCACACTCGCCACCCCTCTCTCCGGACTTACCAGCGTTCACCGTTTCTGACACTGACTGTGAGCATCAGTCGTGAGACAGCTTCCACTTTCCATAATTCTAGTGGAGATTTGAAAACAAGCAAGTCAAACTCAGGAGCTTGGGGATAACTCTTTAGATGACAAGGTAGGGTGAGCACCCTTGAGAAGAGTTGTGATGTAATGTTAGCTTGCTTTGGAGAGACCACCAACAGCACACAGAGTGGACCAGGAGACAGGAAAGAAGTTATATTATGTAGGAAGCTGTTGAAACGGTTCATGGGGCTGGGAAACAACTCAGTCCACAAAGAGCAAGCAAGGGTACCTGAACTCAGTCCCCAGCACCCATATAAAAAGCCAGGCAGGGTGGCTGTTACTTGCAATGCCAGTGAGGGGGTCGAGATAGGAGGCTCCCTGGAGCTTGTTGACCAGCCAGTCTAGCCCAGCTAGTGAGCCTCAGATCCCAGGAAGAGACCCTGTTTCAGAGACGAGGTGGAGGGGCCAGAGAGGTGGTTCAGCAGGTAAAGGACCTGATGAACCTGCCCAATCTGAGTCTGTACCCAGATCCCACGTGTAGAAGGAGAAACTGATTCCTGAAAGTGTCTTCTGACCTCCACTCATGAGCCTCAGCATGCACACATGTGTGTGAGTGTGAGTGTGTGTATGTGTGTGCAAATACCCACACCAATAATTATTTGTGTATCCTTATACAAATAAATATAATAAAATATAAGACAAAAACACACACTCTATAGCACCCAAGGAATGATATCTGCAGTTGACCTCTGGCCTACACATGCATGTACATATGCATGCATGTAAACACACACACACACACACAAACACACACACGAGAAACACATTTCCCTGACCGAGGTAGAAGCGCGTATGTGTGTGTATATGTCCATGTGCTGTATATGTACATGCACATACAACTCTATGTGCCATCTTGCACGTGTGCACTGTCATGTTGTTGAGACAGAGCATGCAAGGGAGCCTTAGGCTTCTGCATTTTCTTTCCAGGTATGATCGTGCTTTGTTTCTAAGGCTGGATGGCTAGGCAGTGTTTAATAAATGAAAGGGACAGATAATCAATACCTCTCTTCTCCCCACCCTTGACTGAGGCTTTGAGCCCCACATATGCACATTTGCCTGCTCTATTTTGTACTACTGACCCAATTCTGTCATTTATGATGTCATGCCTATTGTTGCTGCACAACCGTAGGGACCATCCTGAAATAGGTCAGTGGGACGGGGCCTGCTCTGGGAACTGAATGGCTGTGCAGGACACGTCCTCCAGCAGGGTTCCCCAGTGTGATTAACTGGAGGTGCCGTCCTGTTCCTGAACACCCTCAGCCTCAGACCTGGAATGGCTCATAAGCCGGAGGCAAGCACCTCTTGATACTCATCATGGCTTTGTCTGAACTTCTGGCAGGAAGCAGAGACCATGAACAAAGGCTCTGCCACACTGGAAGTTGGCAAACCCTTCCAGTGCCGCTATGGCTGTGTCTGTCTTCCTTCCCTGTACCTCCCACAGCTCCACTTTGACCCTTCCTCCTTTCCTTCAGCATTGGGCACTCAGGATAGAATGAAACACAGTAGAAAAGAGGGTGTATTTGGGGTGCACATGCTTCAGTTTGAGTAGTTTGCGTTTAGGTGGTAAACTGCTACACATATTTAACTAAACCTTGCCCTAAATGACCATACATTCTCCTCTCCTGGTGGGTTATTTATGCACTGAAGCCTTTTTCCTCGGCATTCTGTATTTTGGCCGAGGTGTGAGCCTCAGATCCAGCCTTTTCTGGGGCAGAACATCACTGCTCTCCTGAAAGATCGCCTCTGTGCTGTGGTTTGAGTGCTCCCCACGGCCCTTGGAGCGCCATGACCTACAGCATGAGAAACCATTTCCTTCCTGTACATCGCTTCTGTCTCAGGCTTTCCTTCCAAATTTGACCACTTAAAACTGCAGCCAATTAGTTAGTTGTAAAATAAACAGTTTGCAGGAAGTGAGGTTCACATTTTCTTACACGGATAAGATAACAGCAGTGTCTGGCGAGTTAGGAAGTTTGGATTTTCCCAAGAAGAGCTGTGCATGCCTGTGAAGACTCTTGTCTTACAACTTGATCCTTTAAATCCCATATACTCTTTCCCCATCTCTTTCTGTCTCTCTGAGGGGGTGGGGGGCTGGAGGGCAACCATACATTTCATTCCTCAGGGCACAGCCCACTTTGTTTCTGGAGAGAGGGTCTGGAGTTTGCCAATCTGGCTAGACTAGCTGGCCGTGGAGACCCAGGTCTTCCTGACACTGGGATTGTGAGTGCACATCACCATAGCTGGGTTTTTGACTTGCGTTATGGGGCTTGAACTCAGGTCCTTATGCTGCTCAGCAAGCTTTTATTGACCACACCATCTCCTCAGGCTGCCTTCCTGATTCTTAATTGTCATGAGATGCTGAAGGATGGGACCGGAGGCCATTTCCGTGACACGGAGTATCAGCTCATACGCAGGCATGGGAAACAGACTTAGGAAACGTGTAGAAGTATGACCAGTGCCGTGGAGGAAACAGACTCTCACAGCTCCCTTGGCTTTCCCCCAGATGATACCCAAATGGGACTCAGATATCTTCCCCAGTGATGTGGCTTCAGAGCACCCATGTCTGATGACCCATATAGGTGGGTTGCTGGTCTTGATAGGCCAGTGAGGTCCTGTTGAAGTCTCCTTGTCTGCTGCCTGGAGTCTGTCATGCATGAAGGCTCCGCAGCTTTGTGTCTCCATATGGTGGGGCATCTCCTGGTTTCTAGATAACTTCTAATTTTTTTTCTTACTCTCCTTGCTTGAATTTGTGAGGTTTTTGCATTGTTTGTCCTTAGACATCAAGGTGGGACTGCCCAGACAATGGCTACTGCGACTATCTGCCGTTCTACTTCATGATCATGAACACCACTCCATGTATCACTAAAACAGTAAGCTTAATTCTGATGATAATATTCCTCATTGGTTGAATGTCCATTTATCCATTATTCCAATCATGTCAGCAGTTCACACTGGACAAGGAACAAGATTGACTGGAGCTGGGGACACCACAGGGGGCAGGACACCAGCTTCTACTCACATGAGTCATGCGCTGATTCTCAGGGACCGAGTTGGGAAGCTGATCTCCTTCAGTCCTTTCTACTATGCAGTACAGCAAGATATGCTTTGAAAGCCATCAAAC
Organism: Cricetomys ansorgei; assembly: GCA_026225945.1. NCBI lineage: Eukaryota > Metazoa > Chordata > Mammalia > Rodentia > Nesomyidae > Cricetomys > Cricetomys ansorgei. The sequence continues at coordinate 28,533,667 of JAMJFZ010001100.1, forward strand.
AGGTCAAAACCAATTACAAACAACATCTGCTTGTGATTGACAGTAAAACGCAAAGAAGCCAGAGATCACGATAAACGAACGAGTCAAAGGCAAAATTTGTCAGCAACCTGGAGCAATATTTGGGGTAGCAAAAACAAACTAAAAAAACAAATAAAAAGATTCCATGATCAAAATCTTTATTAGAAGCAAAGCAAGACTAACTTAGTCACATAAAACAGAAGTTTGTAGATTTTTCTAGACTAATTCTGGGAGAGAGCGTGATGGTGGCTTCCAGAAAAACAGCTGAGAGGAAGAGTGGATGGGACACGCGGGGGACAGATGTTAATGAAACCTGCGTGAATCTGCCGCCCCTCTATCAGGCGATCCTTAGCTAGGCACATGGGGCTCAACACAGTGACTCCCGTATGTATTTGGTTTTCAGCTTCCATTTTGAAACATTGCTCAAAATGTAGCCTGAACAACTGAGAAACAAGATTTTAAAGATAATAGAACAGGTGGCGAATCCGGAAACTACTCAAAACTGGAAATGCTTGAGATGTATAAACCGTAGATGTATAAAATATATACATGCTTTAAGCTCATTCTCAGCCAGGGGCAGGGATTGTTGAACACTGCGGTAACAGTAAAATCTGCGTCTGGGCTGGAGCTCAGTGTCCAGGATGCAGGAGTTCTGGTTAAATCTCCAACACCATAAAACAACAACAACAAAACAAAATCCCGGTAAGATCTGGAAAACACCATTGTTAGGTGTAAAATGGGGGTTACGAGTTTGGTAAAGGTGCCTGGAATAATACTGCATTTACTTTTACTCAAAATACTGAATATATTTTTACTTGAGAAATGTAGAATAAAGAATGAGTATAGTCATTAGTAGAAGAATAATCATGTATGTTGAAACACAGGAGCTCATTAAAAGAGAAAAAAAACCTCTCAAGCCACACATGGAACATGCACACCTGTGTGGATATACACAAAGTGAGGGGGAAAATGGGAGATCCATAGTAAAAAGGTAGAAGGAGAGCCACAAATTCCAATACTTCCTATTAATTATTTAATGTCACATGTGTGATCTACATATCTAGTGTGTGTGAGTGTGTGTGCATGCATGTGTGTGTTTGTAGAGGTCAGAGGAAAGCCGGCTGGAGCTGGTTCTCTCCTTATACCATGTGAGTCTTGAAGTTTAAACACAGGGTATCAGGCTTGGTAGCAAGCGCCCCTCATCCGTAAGCCATCTGACTGGACCAGGAAAGCCAGATATTTCATATGGATGGAAATCAAATTTAAGAATTAAAAAAAAAAAAAAACTAGGCTCAGTCAAAAAATACATATAAAATTCCATGTCTGCTTTCAAAAGAGCACACAGCAAGAGTCTGGAGTGCCTGTACCTTTGGACAGCTCCATGCCATGGGCACCCATTGGCTCTGGTTAAACTCAGTAGGTCACAAAGCAAAACACAAGGGCATGGGCATGGCGGAAGGTCTGGGGCTGGGGCGGGGCTGGTGACAGGAGCGGTAGGGACACCTGAGAGGGCAGGGAGTCAGGTAACAGGAACAATTACATACATGCGCGGAATTATCAAAGGATAAGCACACACAGGAACATGGCAAGAAGTTGAAAGCTAGTCTCTGCGAGCATATTAAAAGGTAGAATGATGGACCAATCCATCACTGGCTAGACAGGATAGGGTGGCATTTTCTTAGGTGTGGACTCTATTTACAGCAAGGGTGTCCCCGTGAGGACTTCTGTGCGCTGTGCACATTTGTATTAAAGCACATAACTGAGATGTGACAAGAAAGATGGAAGAGGAAGCCACACCCGTGTCAATCTTCTAGGGCTGGCTGGGTCTGATAGCCCAGGATAGTCCCATGTCCTTGTGCTAATAAACCAGTTTTCTTTTGTAAGTTTGGAAACCTTTTTTCCCATTCACTTATCCCTTTTTTAAAGACTGACTTTCAGGCAGTCGAGGCTCATCCATATACAGCTGAGAATGACCTTGGGTTTCTGACCCTCCTGTTTCCAGCCCACAAGTGCTGGGGTTATGGGTGTGTGCTCCCGTGCTCATTTTACATAATGCTCGGGATCCGGTACAGGACTTTATGGCCAGCAAGTGAGAATTCTACCAACTAAGCTACATCTCCACGCCCACTCACTACCATTTTTTAAATGTTGCGTGTCAGGTGTTCGCCCTGCAGTTGCTGTAATGTTAGGCACACACATTAGAGCTGAAAATGTCTTCAAGGAATTTATCGAAGTCCAAGCTATTTGAGAAATGGCATGGGAATTCAGAGGAAATAAGTGATCCCTAAGAACTTCCGGGTAGGTTCTTGTTAGTTCTCAATAGACTCGGGATTGCTCAGAAAATAGTATCTAGAATTTTCCAAGTTATGTATGGTGGAGTAGGAGGACATAGTCCCTCCTGCCTCCTCATATACAGTCTTCTCTTTAGGCAGGGAGCCAAGGATTTTGTCCCTTCAAATTAATGACACATAAGCCTACTCGATCCCACAAACTCTGTCTGTAGCCAATATTTCCATGCATGAGACGTGGAAAGATGTCTCCTTTGCTGTTTAATCCATATCTGTTTCTGCTGGAACGAGTGTGTGTGTGTGTGTGTGTGTGTGTGTGTGTATGTGTGTATGTGTGTATGTGAGAGAGAGGGGGGGGAGAGAGAGAGAGAGAGAGAGAGAGAGGTTGATATCAGTGTTATCCTCTATTGCTCTGCATGTTACTTGTTGATATAGGGTTTCTCACTGAACCTGGAGCTCTTCAATTCTGAAAGGCTGCCTGGCCAGCAAGCCCTGGGAGCATCCTATCTGTGCCCCCCCCTCCACCAGCACGGGGTTCATAGGCCTGTGAAGCTGTGCCAAGCTTTTTGCAGAAGTTCTGGGAATCAGAACACAGGTCCTCATGCTTGCATGACATGCACTGCCCAATAAGCTACCTCTGATTTAATCTTTCCATTTAAGCAATTTTCAGAGATATTTTAAATCCATGCTTGCTGGCAGCTGACAAAATATCAGAAAAATAATAGGAGGCGCAGCTTTCAGAGTGTTTTGTGCTTTCTTCTTTTAGCACTGAGACCAGCCGCGGATATTTCTGCTTGAGAACCCCAGTAAGAGCACTGGGTCTGAGATTGAAGTCTCAATATCTCTTCAATGAGTTTACTTTTGCAGGCATTGGAAAGGTCCTCCAAATTGTGTGTGCTGGACAGACAGACATGCTAAACCGTATTCACTAGTGACCCAGCGGCATCAGGAAGCAGTTGGTGACAGTTACCATCTCCTTACTGTGATGTCATAGTGTCTCCGTCCCTCCCTCCAGCAGTCCCTCCCCCTACAGTTCATGTGTGTGGAGGCTGGAGGTCAGTCTGGGTTTAATTCTTTAGGAACCATCACTTCTGCTTTTTTTTTTTTTTTTTTTTTTTTGAGTCAGAATCTCCACTGGTCTGCAACTTGCCCACGTAGGCTGGGTTGTCTGACCAACAAGCCCCAAAGGTTCTCCTGTCTCCACCTCTCCCACACTGAGACTAGAGGCATACACCTGGCCTCTGTACATGGGTCCAAGGTCCTAAAGCTTGCAAGGGAAGCACTTCGTGGCTGAACTATCTCTCCAGCGCTGGTTCTACTTTCTTTCACGTAACTTTCTCTGCCCAGCAGCAATGTGACTTTCTTAGAAGGGACTCACTGGGCAAATAGTAGGAGGAAGTCTGCCTCTGATGAGCAGAACAATGCTTTGCCTTGTGTCCTGTAATGTTACTGAAGCTGTTAAGCTGTCTTAAGCTCTTCATCACCAGAGATGAATAATCCACTGGATCGTACACGCAGAGCTGGGAACCGCGTGTTATCCGAGCTGATCACCTCTTCAAGGAACTTAACCAAAGTCGGGGCTGTGAGAAGTAATATAAAATTCCAGAGAAAACATGCGTTTGTCGCAGAGCTGGCAGACACATTTTAATTAGGTCTCAAGAGGTTTAGCCTTGGCTAGATGGAGGGACAGAGCAGGAAGGAAGAATATGGCAGATGTCAAATGGTAAATTCCAGGTTTAGTGCAGACTCTATCTCAGGAAATAAGGTGGAGAGTAAAGACATCCAGCACTGACCTCAGATTCCACATGAACACCCACACATGTGGACATACACACGTGCGCGAGTATGCACACATGTTGACTTATTTCATATTGTCACATGGGTTCAATATTCCCGTGAGTGAGTCGCTACCAATACTCAATTCAATATCAAGGTCCAGTGTCATAGGTGGGATCCATTTAGGTGACACATTGGAAGATAGTGCCCCAATCTTTACTCTCCTGGTCAAGCCTTCAGGATTGCAGGAGAAGATCTACCTGGAGGAAGAAGCTCTTCTTCTGACCAAGGACCTCAGTCCTCAGTTCAGAATTCTCTCAATCTAAGACTTAGACTTAGTCCCGGAGGTAGGAGCCTTCATCTTTGGGGCTCACAGGCACACGTGACTGCTTCTCTCACATATCCTCGAAAGGCTGGTTTGCCTCTCATTAGCTTGGATTGGAGACCGATTTTTGTAGGTAGGGCTAGCATAGAGAGGCGAGAATATATCATATGCTCTACTCCCAAGCCTCAGTGAACACTGAGGATGAGAATATAGAGAGATTGTAAGAGCCAGAGGTTGGGGAGGACTGGAATAAAGTGTCTTCCGGACACCGAAGGACTGTTGCTCTCACAGATAGCCTTTGTGGTTTCCTGTACAGAACTTACTTAAGAGTTATGGATGGGGTGGGCACATGAGCTTCCATTGCTAGCTGAGAGTGATTGACAGCTGGTGGTTGCTAGGAAAGGGAGTACCAGTTTTCTTTAGGGATGTGGTACCTAGTAGATTTCCCATGCTCCAGTGGATAGCTATACATGTATATATGGGCAGCTCTAATTAGACACAGTAAGGTTTAAAAAAAGAGAAAAGAAAGCTGAGAGAGAGAGTTGGAGGATCTGGAAGGAGCTGGAAGAGGAAGAGGGGTTGAATATGATTGAAGTATATTGTACGCATGTATGAAATTCTCAAAAGAGCAAATTAAAATATTATACCTAAACATTTAAAAACATTATCCACAGCATCCACACCATAATTGGCAAGAATAAAGAGTAGCAAGCCCTAGAGGCACGGTTAGACTGGCCAGAGGGCACAGCCCTGAACTGCTCAGCCCATGGGGTACGGGAGCCAGCTCAATAGGCAGAGCATCAAGTCTGCGATGAAGGAACTTGAAACACATGGTCAGCTACGAGTCTGTCTTTCCTGGTCAGTGTTCTCATGGTGGACATGTAGATGTTACAACTTTAAGGACAGGTGTCAACGAGGCACACATATGGTGTCTCACAAAACCAGCTGTGCGTGTACCTCCATCTCAGAAATCTGGGGGGGGGGGGAAGGGGAGGGAATGCCGGTCTCATCTCTCTTTCAAACAAGTCACTTGCATCACCTCTTGTCCTGGCTCTCAGTTTCCCATCCTCCCCCTGCTCTCCTCAGAGGAAGGTACTAGTCTGCTTTGTTAAATCCTTGGAAAGGTCAGGTTGATTAGTTGGCTAACTTTTCTTTTCCCTTTTTGTTTTTAAAGATTAAAAAATAAAAAAGCAGTGGGGCTGGGGAGGCGGCTCAGGGAGTAAAGTGCTGAACGAGTGAGATGACCTGAGTTCGGATCCCCCAACACCCATATAAAAGCCAGGAACGGTGGTGGCACATATTGATAACCTCAGTGTAGGATGGGGGTTGGGATAAGGTAGGCAGTTCCCTGGGCAGCCAGCCTCACAGAGAGGGCAGGCTGGAGGTTCAGTCAGAGACTGCCTCAAAAACTAGAGAGATAGAGCTGGGACCTGGTAGTCTGCCTTCTGCCTTCACACGTGCATGCGCATACATACTGCCCGCCCCCTTTTGAAAACAGTAGTTTAATGCAAAAAGGTGCCTGAGAGGCTGGGGATGCATTTCTGTTGGTAGGGTACTTTTTCAGTGTTCATGAAGATCTGGGTTTGATCCCCAGCTCCTTATAAAACCAGGTTTGGTGGCACATAACTGTAATCTCAGATCTCTGGTGGAAGGGAGGCAGGATGATTAGAAGTTCAAGATTATCCTAGTTTGAAATAAGCTGCTTTTGTTCTGGGATCTTCCATTCCCAGATGGGATATTCTAAATGAGATAAATGGGTAGCCTGGGATATGGGATACAGGAGACCCCTCCCCACCAAAAAAAAATCAGGCAACTTCCTGGGGCTGGAGAGATGGCTCCACAGTTAACAGTGTGTGTTGCTCTTCTAGAGGACCTAAGGCTCTCCCCCAGGACCTACATCAGGAGGTCCTGGACTTTCAGCCACTTGTAATTCCAACTCTCGGCTCTGTGAGCACATGCATGCATGTGTGTGCCCAAACCCCCTGCTCCCAACATGTACACGTAATTTTTACAAAGGCATCTATAAAATAAATTTAATTCAGATAAAAGCACAATGCAATCCTCTTTAGTACCAAGTCTTATAAAGTTGCTGCTGCACTTGAGGTGTCCCGAGAAGCCCGTTAGGGCAATAGCTGTGACATTCCTCAGAGGTGAACACATTTCCATTACTCATTCTTAAAAACACATGCTCCTTGTCTTTTCACACGCGCCACAATGAGATCTAAAATAGGTATTCATCACCGCCTCCTTCAGGGTTATGAATAGCACCACCTTCAAAAGGCCTGGTGGCAATTGAAAGTGACCCCTGCGATTCGGAAGGGAGGCATTCAAAAAAGCCAAGCAGGAGGAGGCCGCCTGAGCACTTTGAGCACAGAAATGTGACGGGACCCCCTCCGTCTCCCACGCTGCTGGCAGCCAGGTGCCACACCTGGTGTTCAAATGGAGATGTGAGTAGGTGGGAGCCCCAAGAAGGTGCTGGATCTGCCGGGCAAAGAAGTTGAAAAATCCCAAGGTGACCTAGGCATGGCATCAGACTGCTGTCTGTCCTCCATCTCTTCCTCCCACCCTCCTTCCCAGGCAGTTGGAAATACCAAGTGCTGTTTCTCTACCCTCCTGACTGTGGGATTCCTCATTCAATTTACCCAGCCAAAAACGAATTCATCAGCAGTCTCGGTGGGCCACCTCCAGCTCAAGAACCCTAGGCATTTTGTGCTTTGCCTCTTGTCCTATCCAGGAGAATGACATGACAAGACAGGGCCACTGGCTGCAGGACAGAGTGAGGGACAAGGATAAGGAAAGATGCACCCACTGAGCGGTGTCTGGATCTCCTGGACTCAGTCTGATTGGAAGACGCTCAAATGAGAGATGATTGGCTAGTTTTAGCATGGGAGTCTCAGGGTCATTGTTAAGCTGTGTTAATGATAGGAATCTCTGACTAATACAAACCTCATTTCCTAAATGTGGCTTGTTTGGAGGAAGAAAGGGAGCACATGGGGTGGTAAGCCTTATCTGAAAATGCGGACAGGTCTCATGGCTACCGTGGCAACAGGGCTGATGCTACTTCCCATTTAGAATGTCCCATCCGGGAATGGAAGGTCCCAGAACAAAAGCTGTATCGATGTACAGCTGCTCCTCAGTCTATGAGGCTGACTGATTAAAACTTTTGTCATTTCAGAGAGCTAGAATATTGCAGGTCCAGGGACAAATGATCTTGGGCTATCTTCGGTTCTCCCAAATAGTCACGGATTGCCCACCCCTTGTTTAACCTAACAGCCTCATGAGTCTTGGAGGCAAACAGCTTTTGGAATATCTGATGGCCTTAAACGTCCACCAAACCAAAGGCTGAGTATATCACGGATCACATCTGAGGTGAATAGCTGAGATCTCCCCACTTTCCCATAACATTAATGATCCCACCCACATATTTTGAAAATGTCCTTTGACTTATAACTTTTATTTTTGTTCCTATGAAAACTTCATGAACCATTGAAGCATAGTATTGAGGGTAACCTAAATTGTGTTCCTGGGACCATGGGCACTAATATTTGGCTCTAGGGTAAGCTCCTTTTTATTCTCTTTTACATTGACACACCCCTTCACTGGATCTTGACAAGGGCGAGGGAATCATGGGACATTCTACCTTCCTGGCCACATTAGCTATCAGTGTTTCAGTGATGACAGACACAAACGTCTCAGGTCTCCTCTGCCCACCTGGAACACTAGGCTCAGGCAGGTGTACCCAGGCCACATAGAGAAAGGGTGCCAGCTGATGTCTTGGTTACAGCTGTATCCCAAACAATGTCTCCCTCTGCCTAGCCCTGCTTTCCTTTGCTTTTCACAAGTCCTCTTCCTCAAAGCCACTCCCACATGGACCCTCTTGCATCTAACTCTCTGAAGCTCAGAATTGATCTGTGGGTCCTTGAACCTGGGTACCCAGCTCTCATTCAGCTTCCCAGGGGCATCACACCTGCAGGGTTTGAGGGGTGTCTTACCCACGATCATGTGGTTGCAGACATCACAGAAGGTGGGCTTCTTAAAGACATGCTCCTGAAAGGCGTGGACCTTGTTGTTGATGCCGGGGTGCAGGACAGCCCTGGTGGGCACGGATGCTGGGCTTCCAGGGATGGCTATTGGGCTGGGGCCTGGGCTGGGGCCCGGGCTGGCCTTGGCCAGCAAATCTGCTTGTGGTTTCACGTCACTGTTGGTTCTCGGGAAGAAGTTGTCAGCACTTTTGCTCCGCAAGCTCTTGGTCTTGAAAGAAAGTGACCGTTTTAGTTTCTGGAGCTGCAATGCAATGACAGGACAACCTCTCTTATGATCGGTCCTGTGACTCCTGCTAGGGGTGCAGCCAACTCTGTGCCCTGTACCACCCCATGGATACTTTAGCCCCAGCGGCTCTGCCAGGACCCAGTGTAGGTAGTCGAAGGTTAGTGGCTAGCTAAAATGGGACTTAGTGGTCCACCCTGTGCCCCGTAAGTCAGTGGGCAGAAAGAAGCTCCATCTGCCTCAGTCTACCTTCTTCCACCATTGCTTCCTTAGGCTCCAACAATGTGTTTCCTAAAGTCCCAGCAACTGGGTGTTGGCAGCTTTTGTCTTTTGTGTACATGTAGTTGGAAATAAAGTGTGATCTCCTGGGCCCCAAGACTGTGTGTGTAATACTCTTTTCTCTCTTATGACAGTCAGTAGCTATTTGTCTTTATGGACAGCATAGTGTACGAACAATGTCTCCCTCTGACTTGACATTAATCTGACTAAATGGTTTCTAGGACACAAACTAAAAGCTCTCCAATCTGCATGTATCTGAAACATACATGGACAAAGAACATGTATGTGTGTGTAAGGCAGGCCTGTACACGCATGTGGTGTGGTGTGTGTGTATGCTTATGTGTGTGTGTGGTATATGTGCATGTGTATATGCATATGTATTTGTGCCATTGCATGTATGTGCACACGTGTTTTCTGTGTGGTATATATGTATATGCGTGCGGTGTATGTTGTGCATATGCATGTGCCTGTGTGCATGTGGTGTGATGGAGTATGAAGTACATGTGTGACGTGTGATTATGTATGTGGTATGTACGTAGGACTCAGTATTCCAACAGCCTGTTTAGCTTTTCTGGCCCTTCATGTGCCCCTGCCCTGGCTTTCAGCCCCAGTAAACTAGATCATTTCTGCTCTTGGGACTCATGACGAGACACCAAATGTATTTGGAAGAGCACTGGACTCGAGTTCAGTCTGCATTCTTAATCCAATCTTCATGCTGATGCTGGAGGGATCTTCTGGAAGCACAGATGCAAACGTTTGAGCCTTGTGCTTAAAATCCTTTAAGGACTTTACTTTTCCTTAGACCTAAAGACCAGCTCCAGCTCAGTGTGGTAGGGTAGGCCCAGAGCCCTCGCGACTCAGGCTGCAGATTGTGGACCACAAGCCCAAGGCCTGCCAGATCTTTGGAGTGAGTTCAATTCAGCTTTGGCAATTCTGTGTCTCAAAAATTAAACTAAATAGTGGAAAGCAAGGCTGAGAATTTCGCTCAGTGGCAGAGCGCTTGTCTGGCATGTGTAAAACCTTAGGCTTAATCTCTTGCACTAAACACACCTAGGGTCCAACTCCTGCTGCTCGCACTCCTGGACTCTCAGCCCTGGTGACAGTCTGCACCAGCACTGGCTTTCCTCAGTCTCTGCCAGCTGCCATGGCACTTTCAAAATGTCTCATGCATTTCATTATCAGCACCTCGCACCCTGTCTTCCCTCCACCTAGATAAAAGGAACGAACAACGCATGCATTGTATGGCTTTCGGGGGTCACTATGTCTTTGAGGTGGTCTCCTTTGGTAAGCATTCACCTATGGCCATTCCTCCCATTGCCATGCCTGAAGGTGCCCTGTCCTCTGACTGGAGTCTCTATATGGTGGGCCAGGCTCCCTGAGGACATGCCGGATGAGCTGATGGGGCGATATCAGTCCTGCCCTCCCCACCCCCACTTCTATCTTGACCTCAGAAGACTAGGAGGGCACTGTGGTCTGGAGCTGGGGTACAGCACAAGAAGGTTGTAATTCACCTTTCAATTTGCAGTCTGATTTTGCAATAATTCACTTAAAAAAAACTAAAGCCTATTTCCCACTTTGTGAATGTTGTTGGTTTAAGCATTTGGCCAATTTTAGGGACAGAGATAGGATCTCATGTCATAGCCTAGGCTGGCTTAGAACTTACTATGCAGCCCAGATTGGCCTCAGACTCCCAGGGTATACTCTTTCCTCAGCCTCCTGTGGGAGTTCAGGAGGCACCTAGGCTCTTGAGCTTTTATTTATTTTATTTCGTTTTTCTTTAATATCAGGCTGATGAGCTAGATTATCTCATGAAAGCCACCTGAGTTCCATTTCTGGGACCCACATGATGGAAAGACTCCCACAAGTTGTACTGTGACCTCCACATGTACACTCTGGTGCACATGCACGCGTGTGTGTGTGCGCACACACACATACACACACACACACACACTCACACATGTAATTATATTTAAAGTTTGACTGTATATATTCATTGAACATCTTTCTGTCATATAAGGACATTTCTTAAAAGTATGTGTTGTAGGCTGGGCAAATTCACAACAGCTAAGTTATTTATCTGTCTATCCTAGATGTCTGACAGCAGAGGTACAGACAAAGAGCGTATATATATATATATACCTATACACACACACACACACACACACACAATGGGATTGTTTTTAGTCATAAAGAAGAAAAAAAAGTAATATTGTTTGCAGGAAAACGATATAACTGGAGATAATCACGTTGAATAAATAAACCCAGTCTCAGAAATACAAATAACACGTTTTCTCTCATTTGGAGTTCTTAGATTTTATACAGATGCATAAAATCATATATGTGTGTGTGACCTGAGCGTAGACTATTAGGAAGACCATTGTGGGGCAAAGAAGAAGTGGAGGTGGACAGAGAAGTACGGAGGGGAAGAGCTGTGAGTCCAGCTCCTTTGGAAGCCTGCCAAATGCTTTCAGGATCAAATCTGTGATGGCCGGAGAGATTATGAGAGACAAGGCTCCTACCACCCAGGTGGCTCACAGACTTGAGTCATGCCACCTCCTGCCAGACGAAAGGCGAAAGGGACTCTAGCTGGGACCACAACCTCCCAGCCAAGTCCCCGACCGCCAACCTCACACACTCACCAATGGAAAGATGGTAGTTGAGGCTACCGAGCTGCACGCCTGCTTTCCCTACAGTACAGTGCATAACCAGCACAGGAGTGTGGGGCAGGAAGGTGTTATAGGAGCCTTGGAGAAATGAAAGCTGAAGGGGTTCGGGTAACAGCTTAAGGACAAATGGCTCGTGAAGACCAGGTTCAAAATTAAATGTCTTCTGCCGACCTAGTGCTTTTTCCTTTCTTGGTCAGTGAGTCTCCATTTGTTGGACAGGAGTGGAAACAATCACCCCGGCTCTTAGGAACATGGGATGTCTGCTTGTCAGTGAGTGTGAAGAGGGCTTTGGAACGGGGAAGCAGGTCTGTGGTCTCCCGGAGTGTACATGTGATGACAGGGAGCCTTCAGCACTTCCCTTCGTTGCCCTGGGGTGTGTGATCAGACACTGTCAGGTGAGGAAGTCTGCCTGCTTCTAGAGACAGAGATTTTGGTTAGAAGCTAAAGGGACATTTCTTATCAAAGTGAACTGCTTGAAAGACATGCCCAGCAATCAAATGGGATCCTAATTACAAGCTCAGATGAACACTTTGTCCATATATCCCTAAAGGAACAGAGACCAGAAAGGAAAGATATAAAGCAAAGGAATGCAGGTGGACTTTGACAAGCTCACAGGCCGCAAAGGGACTGGCTCCCATGCACAGCCAGAGTCACAGTTCTAGTTAAAATAGTAATAATTAAAATTCACCAATGTTCTTTCTTAAATGAAAGAATTTAAAGTTTATTTTACATGTATCTGTGACTGTACACCATGTGGGTGCAGATGCACCCAGAGGCTGAAGAAGGTATAGGATGCCCTGGAGCTGGAGTCACAGGCAGCTGTGAGCCACCTGATGTGGATGCTGAGAACTGAACTCAGGTCCTCTGGAAGAGCAGCAAGCGATCTTAACCGCTGAAGCACAAATTTTGCTCCCACAAATATTCTTAAGCATCTTCTCATGTACTGGGAATGGCTCGTACCCCAGTTCTTAACCATTTCTGAGAACTTTACTCCTTTATGCATTCATCTGGTGATGGAGGTCGGCGGCTGGGCCCTGGACACAACGGTCTACCCCATGTCCTAACCTCGCGTCTTAGAAAACTCTGCAATTAGGGCACCATTCGTTCCTTTCTTCGTGCAATAATTCACTAGTGAGTATCTACTTGTGTGCCAACGGGGGCCAGGCATAGTACTCAGCTGGGTGACAGAGCAGTGAAAAATGTCCAACAACAATGAGATTGAGCTCCTTAGGGTTTCAAGTCGAGTAGGCAGAGGGAAAAAAATGAATAAATGACAACGTACTTGGATGAGCACAGAAGCTACAAAGGGGAATCAAAAGAGATAAAAGCCTTATAAGGTCACAGGAAGGCTTATTTGACAGGTGACATTTGAGCAGAGATATGAAGGAAGTGTGTGTGTGTGAATAATGCTGTTGTGGGTAGTGGAAAAACTAGTAGGAAAACATGGCTGGTCATTGGGCAGCCAGCAGAAGAGCATTCTGGGTAATGGTTGCGGTGAGAAAGCAGCACGCCTTGCAGCAACTGATGAGGACGCGGCCAGGGCACAGACCCTACTCAGCCTCAGGCTGGGGCTTCCTTGCTGGCCGTGGCAAGGGCTGCGGAACTTATCCTAAGGGCAACGGCTTGGAGCGAGGAAGTGACAAGGCGGACTTTTACCTAAAGGGCTGCTCTAGGGGTATTTCAAAAACAGGTGGTTAAGGGGCAAGGTTGAAACACAGAGCCATGTTAAGAAAGGCCTGCAAAAACTGTCCTGATGAGGGGTGATTCTGACAGGTGGGATACAGTACGCTTGGATTCCAGGTACATCTTGAAGGGGGACTCCGGAGTTTGTTGAGGGGTTGGATATTAATGGGCAACTCTAAGCTTTCCGATTGGTGCAACCGGGTGAACGGAGGAATGTCCTTTCACTGGAAAGAAGCATGTCAGAGAAGAGACAGTTTCCATGGAGACTGGGAAGTCTGAGATACTTGTTTGGAATACAAGGGGGATGGGGGGGGGCAAGGCGTTGGTAAGTAGATACATGGCTTTGGCATTCAGGAGGGAGGTCCAAGCTGGGTACTGAGTGGGGAACCACGAGCATATGGATGGCAATCAGGGCCACGAGACTGGATGAAATCGTTACATATGCCATGAGTGATCTTACAGAGACACTAAGTCCAGAGCGCCCAGGATATTGCAAACTTACATGAGAAGACTCATGAGGCCAGGTAATGGTGTTTGAGAAGACACTGCTGAGGAAGGAGACCTAGAGAAAGGAGCGCTGTGGCAGCTACGGAGGACACGATTCCGACAAGACTGGAAAGCCAAATTAATCCCAACAACGATGTAAGCCAATGAGGTTTCAGGCTCTGCAAAGGGAGGCCTTTGATAGATCTCAGCAGCACAGCAGACTCTCTAGCACTGAGTGTGTGGAGACAGGTTTCAGTAAAGAGGGCCTCGGGGGAAGAGAGGAGACGTGGTAGTGATGGGGCTGTAACATCACAGTGGTGTTGGCAGAAAATGTTGTTAAACTGCTAATTGTCTTCTGGATGCTTTTAATCTGATGATGCAGCTCTGCCCTTGAATGGAGGAGAAGGGGTGGGTGTAATGTGCAAGATGAGAGGCAGCTAGTGCGTGACACAAATAAGAGTCGATGCTGGTTGTATACAGATCTTTCTGGGGGTGTGTGTGTGTGTGTGTGTGTGTGTGTGATGTGTTTCACATGTGAAGGCCAGACAACCACCTCATATGTTGCTCTTCAGGTGTCATCCACCTCATTTTTTGAGAAAGAAAGTCATCTAATCTGGCTAGACAGCAGCCTCAGGGATCCGTCTGTCTCTGCCTCTCCAGTGCTGGGATTACAGGCACATGCTACCATGTCCAGCATTTACTTTAATGTGGCTTCTGGGAATGGAAACCGGGCGCTGGTACTTGTAAGCATTTCACTAGCTGTGCCATCTCCCTAGACCAGGATAGAGATCTTTTGATGGTTAGAACAGGTCCGTATCCTGCTTGAGAGGAACCAGGAGGGAGGGGGCAGAGGTGTCAGGAGCTGGAGGAGAGCGGCCAGCTGACAGATGGGAGAGAGTGGTGCACCCTGGAGCAATTTGCAGTGGTAGGCAGGGTGGCAGGGAGGCACAGAGCATCTGTTACAGGTCTCCACCTATTTACAGATGAGATAACAGGGACTTGGCAACTTAAATGCTGGCAGGCCACAGAATGAAGCTCCATATGTGAGTCTCTTACTTCAGAGCCCCAGAGACAAATGAACTTTGGTAAGAAAGTGGCCCAACCTCAGTCTCCTCTTAGAAACTCTCTCAGCTTAGTGTGATTTGTCAGCCTGGTGCCAGCTGGGGTTTTACCAGGGTTCTATGCAGCTGTCATGTTGAACAGCACTTAGACAGCAGTTAATCAAGGAGTACAGGAACGGGCATCCTGAGAGGACATGGAGACTTCAGCCTGAAGGAGACCATCATGCAGACACGTTGAGTCACCAGCTGGAGAATCTGCAGTTGCAATGAAGCTAATTAGCCAGGGTGTGCTTGAGCAGGACCTCAAGTCCGAACTATGCGGGAAAGTGTGCTGCCAATCAGGATGCCCACTCAGGTAGGGACTCGGGAGGCACACACTCCCAGTGGGCACTGGGAGCTTCCTTTCCTGCTTGCTGACCCTAAACCACCAGTCACCTTTGCAACATGGCAGCTGTCTAAGACAACACTAGCAGCACACTGGCTCTCCTGTCTGTCGGAATTCAGATGAGGTCATCAGAGGACCGTTAACAAGTAAAATATCTCATCCTGAATGTTCAGATGTGATCTACGTCTTTGATTTTGAAAATGAACGTGTTTTTCCTCTTGACATTTTATGTCCTCTGAAATAGTTACGTCTTCCATTGAAATAGTCACTGGCTTCTTTTTTTGCCTATATAAACATGATTAAATCAATTGATGATCTAAGCATGAAGAGAATGAGTTACTTGGCAAGCAGAGGCAGGTGATAAACCCTCGCTCGCGCATTTCCTCTGAGACCCACTCTGCTTCAGCCTCCGTCAACCGCATGGACAACAAACTGCATCTATTTCAAGTTTGGCTGATGCTGCTGTTTGCTAGAGCATTTCCCAAACACCCCCAGAGCCAGTGGGCAGACTATGTTTTCTGAGCCTTGGGAAATCCATGGCCTATGAAGAGCTTTCCAATTTTTATGTTGAGTTTTTATTCTTGCATATTCTTGCGTATGTGTGCATGTGTGTGCGCATGCATTCACGTGTGTAGAGGCCAGATCTTCGGTGTTTTCCTCAATTGTTCTACATCTTTGCTTTTGAGTCAGATTCTCTCACTGGACACGGAGCTGTCTGGTTAGTTCTGGGGATCCTCTTGTGTCTACCTCCTTTATGCTGGAATTGAAAACATACAGCATCACGCCTGACATTTTAGGTAAGTGCTGAGGATTGGAACTCAGATTCTCATGCATGGATAGCAATTACTTTATTGACTGAGCTGTCTTCTCAGCCAATGTCTGATTTCTTTTATTGCAAGCACAATATATTCCGGGTTAGATTCACTGCAGTTGAGACAGTGACTTAAAAGTCAGAAAATTTGGCCAGGCAGTGGTGGTGTACGCCTTTAATCCCAGCACTCAGGAGGCAGAGACAGTTGTATCTCTGTGAGTTCAAGGCCAGCCAGTGAGTTCCGGAACAGCCAGAGTTACAACAGAGAAACCCTGTCTCGAAAAACCAAAACAAATAAAAGTCATAAAAGTTCTCTCGTGTCTGTCAGGCTCCGTCATGGTGTGTTCATGAACAGACTGGGGAAACAACATTCACTGAACAGGATTGCATGTTTTGCTCCCAACGGCTGCATGGTTAAAGCAAGTCCCTGAAGCCTTGAGTCCTGACAGGAATGGGGAAGATTAACTTAGTGCTTTGAAATTCCCTCTCCACTGCGATACTGCACGGTGTTGGAATACAGAAGACCAGAGTCCACTCCTCAGAAATGTAGGGTGTGAATCTACAGACAAGCAGCAGCACTGAGAGCAACCTGAGGTGATGTAAGGTCCCGTGCTGATGTCATAAAGTAGTAAGTAGACTTTGATTGCTGTCCAGTCTCTGTTGTCAGAGAAAGGAGGCATCAGTAGGGCGAGAATAGTCAGAGGTCTTCTTTTAACCCCAGAGGATTAAATTTTATCTTTTGAGACAGGGTCTCATATCAGATGCCTAGGTTGGCCTTGAACTTACTATGAAGCTAAGGTTGACCTTGAACTTCTGACTTTGTTGTGGGACACGAGAGTCTTCTTGATGGATCCACTCACCTAATGTTGTCTCCAGTTTCCATCTCTGTCTCAGACACATGGACACAGCCAGAGCACCACCTTCCCCAGATTTCCACAGATGTGTTAGCTGTCCATGTCTCTGTTTTCCCTAAAATGTCCTGGGTATGACATCAGCATAGTCATACATTATCTCTTCAGTGTGACGTCAGAATAGTCATAATTCTCTTCTGGGTATGATGTCACCATAGACATACATTGTCTCCTGAGTATGACATCAGCAGAGTCATTCATCGTCTCTTGAGTATGATGTCAGAATAGTCATACATAACATCTTCAGAGATTCCTCCTTGGAAAGAGGATCTGTGTTGAGAAGAAATGATCTTGAGACGCTAGCAGTGGTGAGGGAGGGTGGACGCTCAGGGACTAACATCAGGATAAGGAAATAAAGTCTGAGGTCCCACTGGATCCTGAGGGGAGAGGGATTTACAGAGTTAGAGATGCAGCTGCTCAGTGGGTGGGTGAACAGAGGTGGTGACCATGATGGGGCCTGGAAAGGACAGGAGGAAGCAAATTTAGGGGTGATTGGAGCAAAGAATTTTGGGGTAAAATACTTCCAAATGGAGTGTGCATTATGCATTTGCCTTTAAAAAAAACTCAGAAAATCATTAGCAAGATTTATGCTGGTCCCTGAGGTATATGCACGAGGGCTTATTATTAGCCTGAAGGAAGGCTCGCGGAGTCAGTCACCTGATGTATGATGAATGAGCTGTGTGGAGTGTTTCCATGACCCTTCTCATCCTGGGAGTCTTACCAGGGAAGCCCCGTCCATCAGGCACTGAGGCTGAACTGAAATTACGGGTGTTGATCTACATGACCTATCAAGGGCAATCACAGCTAAGCTGTAAGCTACTGAAGCCACCAAGCCCCACTTTCTCCATGTGGCTATACTTGGTCTCTTCTGCGTCACATCTTGCTGCAGCTGAGGGAAACTGAGGAGGGTCAACCTGGGACCAGTCATTTTTCTTCTCAAGGGCAAAGAGAAGTACTTGACTCTTGCTGAACGTTGGCTGCATGCATCGTGGAAAAACCATCTCCAAAGCACACGAGGGGTTTAGATTATGAACCCTTCTCGAATTTGATTCACAGAATCCGCTGACCAAATAACCAGAGGGCTACAGAATAGATAGATATGTGCACTTCAGGACAACGCTAAGCTTTGCTTATTAAGCTCTGCCTTGTAAATAGTAGGCACCGGTTACAGTCTGAATTGTGTTCTCCCTAACTCTTACACTGAAGGCTTAACACTCCACCCTGTACCTCAGAATGTGACTATGTTTGGAGATCTGGCTTTTATAGAGGTAATTAAAGTCAAAACAAGACCATTGCAATGCGCTCTAATCCAATCTGACTGGTGCCCTTACCAGAAGAGGAAATTTGGGAGATGGAGATACAGCTCAGTGGGGAAATTTTTGCTGCACAAGCACTGGGATCCATGTGTCTCATCCCCACGTAAAAGCTAGATGTAGAATCATGCATTTGTAACCCCAGCATTTGGGTTTGGGGGACAGGGATAGGCAGATCCTGGAGCTCAATGACTAACCTCCAGCTCTGGGTTTAGTGAGAGACCCCGTCTTCAGAAATAAGGCGGTGGAGGACAAAGGAAGGCATCCTACATCAACGTCTGACTTCTATGCACATAAATGGTGACTCATGGCCCCCCATGCAAACACACACACATGTACACACACACACACACACACACACACACACATGAGATTTGGACACATGGACACATGAAGGAATGACCATATGACGACACCGTGAGAAGCCCTCTGCAAAGCCTCCAGCCCGTGGTATTTTATTACAGCATCTGTACCAAACTAACATGGCCCTCAATAAAAGCTCACGAGGGACAGCACTAGCGTGATAGCCACCTGTCAGAAAAAGCCACCACCAAGGAGGCCCCTGTGCTGTTCTTGGTGCTCTCTGCCACACATCCACTGAAAGTGCAATCCACGGGGTAGCAAGGATGGAAAACCAGCAGGTTATCTTAGCCACGCCCACAACTTTTCCACACGTGTTCCTGGAGAGTTTCAGCTCTGCACCTAAACCTCAGCTCAAACTGCTTCCCATGTCTTGCCAGAACTTGCTATAACTTCACCACAAAGTTCAGTATCCCATGCTTCCAAGGACCTGTCTCCAGGCGACTACATCCCTAGCACTAAATCACAGGGGCTAAATTGTGTCCATTTTCACCTATGCGGGAGGTGAGAACTCTGCTTTTCTTCTCCATCCTTACATACGGTGTAGTTTTCGGCACGGGATGGATACTTTGAGTGAGTAACTGAGCGACGGGGTGTCATGTATTATAAACTTGACTTCCCACATTTACTGAAGTCACCCAAACAGCGATCCTGCTTACAAGACCCTGAGTCTTCCTTTCTGCCACCTTTGCTGTGAACCACAGCCAACCTCCTTTCTTCTCCCTCAAACACACAATTTTGTACCTGTGTTGTGCTCCTTCCCCTGTCTCCATACCATAATTTTGCAATCTATTTTATAGCACCACTAGTGTGTAGAATAAAAGTAAATAGAGGAAATGGTTCTCCTTGATCCTGAGGCTTAACACTAAAAGATTCAATAGCCCAAGTCTAAAGGGGCGGTGGATGGGAGGAGCATACTCGAGGCCGAGGAACCTCAGCGTGGTCAGGCAAGGTCAGTGGACGGGCTCAGTACAGAAGATGAGGCTATAAAACCTGGAGGTGGTCCCAGGACATGGAAAGGACATTCCTCAGGGTACACACGTCAGCCACAATGAATAGAGAATGTGCTGCTCTGAGCAGGCTGTCACACAGTCTCCCCATGCTAGGGGATTGCCTCCTGCTGGGAGATTCAGCAGTCACAGACAATCTGGTCTTCTGGTGTGGCCCTGGGACCTGGGCAAGGCTTGTGGTGGGACCTTTGTAGGTCATGTGGGACGGTTAGATCCTTACAGAGGAAGGTCCTGGATTACTGACTCATGCCTTGAAAGCAGTCTCTGTTCCCCATACTCCTCTCGTATGGAGTCTGTTGTAACCAGCCAAGCACGTTATGCGGCGTATCAGGGTCAGATCCTGAGGTTATCTGTGGGTTCCCATTTCTGCTCTGTGCTTCCTATCCTGTCCAGTGGCCAACACATTCATCCACGCTTCTTTCGACATCTATTAAGAATCTGTCCACTCCATACATCTCCGATGTCATCATGTGAGTCTAACCTGAAACCCCATCTCACCTGAACCACTTGCCTTCTCAAGACTTCTCTGCCCAAGCCCAGGAATCACATTCCATTCTCATGTCCTACTTCCTGCAAAATGGCCAACACTGACTTTCTAACACGGGAGCCTGATAGCAGTTCCTCACCCTAGGTACCTTACACCAGATACCCTTTCAGTATCCACTGAGGCCCCGCTAGAACCAAGGCATGATCATCCAATCAGTCTCATTCTTGATTCTTATTGACCCTTTGACCTCTGGTCAGACAAAACAAGAATGGCATCTTCCGGCAAGGCACAACCTTTCACAGGTGTTCTTATTTCTTCCTCACTCCAGATCTGTGCCCTGGCTCTGTTCCACTTGGCTTTCCAGAGTACCTTATAATATATATATATATATATATATATATATATATATATATATATATATATATATGGTATTTAGATGCATAGATAATATATATATTATACATACAGACATATGCACACATGCATGCACACACGCACACACAGAATTATAGCTTCTTATTTTGAAGAATTTTAAGCCCATAGAACACTGGCAAGAATAGTCTCAGGAGTGCAAATATTCCCTTTAGCGTGATTGAATGATATTAATAATTTCATTTCCTTATTTTTCCTTCTGGCCCATCAGCAGTGATTGTGATTATTACTGCCATTGTGGTCACTGTTAGGGGATACATTACACAAATCAGTCCTCAACATTTCTGAATTCCTCGGTGCATATTTCTTAAGCAGAAAGGTATTTCATTATGAAAACAGCATACCCATGAATGCAATTTTCTTATTCATACTTGGATTTTGAAAACTGGACCAGTGATGTCTGACGAGCATGTACTGAAAACTTTCTTAGAATCTCATATCTAGGATTCCGTATTTCTTTTAGTTTTCATGTTCTTAAGTTCATTCAGCTTGAAATGGTGAGTTGGGTTTTCTTTGACTTTGGTGACATTTTCTTCTTTAAAGAACACAGAACTGCTGTCTTGCAGAGTGTGTTGTAACCTGAGTTTGTCTGGTGTTTCTTCACAATCCAATGAATGTCATACAGTTGGAAGAGTGTTCACAGGTGTGACACTGTGCCCTCAGTATACGGCATCAGAAGCACATAAAGCCTGGCTCTGTGCTATGTTGATCCTTTGACTCCTCAGCTGGAAGGGAATCTCTGAAAGGGCAGCCCATTTTCAGTGTTCTCTGACCTTTTACATTTCTGAACCCAACACACTATCGGTGCTCAATAAATCTTGCCTGAAAGAATGAATTCAAGTGTGACTGACTCTTAAACCAAGTACACTTGACTACCAGGTCTTGGTGATGAAAATCCCCAGGGATTTGGAAGTGGAGGAGTTGGAGATGAGGCAAATGGCAGGGCAGAAGAGAGGGAAAGCCAGGCAGAGGCTGCCTGCAGGAATGAGTTATTCATTCTTCCTTGGTTGTTCTTAACCCAGGGTTAGGCCTTGGAGGGGTGTCCATGGATGAGGGAGCAGGGGGTTGGTAGCAGAAGGAGTGGAGACAGTAGAGAGTCAGACTTTCATTTAGTATTAGGTGGAGTTGGCTTTTCATAGTAGAAAGTGAGGTCCTCGTGATCGGTGAAGAGGCAAAAGCTGATGAGTGGAATGGATATTCCCACTCCACCACCTTAGAAGAGTGAGAAGAGAGGGTAGGCCTATGGCTGAGCTCCAGACCTGGAGCCCAGGCCATCAGAAACAGCTGTCCCTGTCTGTATTTGAGAACTTCTCTTGATAGACATTGCTTACTGGATCTAAAATTTCTAACAGGCTGAAGACTTGAACTCAAGCTCTGAGTCAACATCTGGGAGTCTCCCCACAGCTTGGCTCAGCTGTCCTCTATCAAAGTAACTCAAGAGAAACTTAGACCTTGAGAAAAGTAGTTAAGGAAGTCAGTTTATATGCAGAATCCTTTGTGTATCTTAGGCAATGTGTGCAAGCCTTGACGTCTCCCAATCCACGGAGGAGCATCTCCACGGTTGCGGCTGAGCTCACAGAACTTAGCCATGACTTTCTATTAAACAGCTCATAGCTTTAATGGCTACCTGGAGAATCCAAGCAGCAAGTCCAATCCCAGATCTGTTTAGAGCCTTAGCTAATACTTCCCCCAACTGAACAGCCAATTCAGCTAGAAAGACAACATTGAAGTTTCCTTTGCCAAAAGATCAACAGAGCTTTTTGGTTTTGGCTTTGAGATAGGGTCTCGCTATGTAGACAAGGCTGGTCTGAAATTCATAGAGACCGTCCTGCCTCTGTTTCTTGGGTGCTGGGCTTAAAGGCATGTGACACCACGACTGGCAAAGTGGCAATGATTTTGATGAAGATACCAGGAGGCAAATATGGTCAAAATGCATGATACGCATGGATAAAAACATCTTTATGAAACCCAACACTGCAAACAGTAAATACATACGAATAAAAGATCAAAAGAGAAATGGTATAATCTAGAATTGGATTATACCAAATGAAATGGGGGATACTTACTAATTATATTTTATATTTATCTTTTAAAACTATGTTATCTATTTACTTACTACTTATTCTATGGGTGCACGTATGTGTGTATGCATGTGTGTAATGCATACATGCCATCTTGTATGTCTAGAGGTAATAGGACAACTTCCAGGAGTCAGCTTTTCCCTTATGTGAGCCTCAGGGATCAAACTCAGATTTTCAGGCTTGGCAGCAAGTGCATCTACCTTCAGAGCCAACTCGTCCGCCCAAATTACTGACTTGAAACATTGGCACACACTTGATGTGTTGGAGAATTAGTCTGAACCTTTCCATTCAGTAGATTTCAGGGTTCCATTATCTATGAAGCACTGACAAGTGATAAATTACATGACATTTCTCTTTCCTCACATTTACTTTTGAAATAATTTTAGTCATATGAGCAAGTGGCAAATAGAGGGATCCCTCAGTGCTCATGTGCCTTTTGTCGGGTTTCCCAAGCTCATGTTTGACGTAACCACATCCACTGACCACAATCCACCAATGAGCACTGCCATAAAACCACTATGCTGTTACAGACTTACTGGGACATCGCCTTATGAAAAGTAGCTGCCTGTGTCTTTTCTGCGAACAGAACCCAGTCCTGTGCTCCAACAGGCACTTAGCTCTCCACTGTCATCCTCCAGTCCCCGGCAGGCCCACAGTTTTTCTGTGACCCAGAACCTGTGACTGTTTCCAAGGCTTTTGACTGCTAACTCTTTTGTGAAACATCCACCAGTTTGGTTTTATAGGCTGCTTTCTCATTATTAGACATCATTGATCTGGGACTCTCTAATCATGTAAGGTTGTACCTGATGCTAATGTATTCCATAGCTAGTGTGAACTTTGCTCACTGGGCTGGGGTGATAGCTGCTGGGTCTTTCCATGATGAAATAAGACTTCTGCCCTTGTAATGAATGTCATGTGACCACGAGAAGGTGCCGCAGCTCCTTGGACCACTATGTCTAATCATAACCTCTGTTGTGGGGTTGGTGAATCTTACTTAATGTTTCCCAGGAGTGGTGTTTTATTTCCTTCGGTCCTGCTGATATATTGAGTGGAACTATCAGATTAAGGAGTCCTCTTTCGCCAGACATTTTCATTGTTTCTAGAACTTTCTTGAGGCAGAGATCTGTAATGGCTCACCAAAATCCATTTAAAAAATTTCTCTTGAAGGTATGTGGTTAGACTATTTTGCAACACTTCTTGCAGATTCATTCAGAAATGGTTTCTGAGTTACTTCAAGGGCTATACTGAAGTATATTCATTCTTCTGAAACCAGGCATTAGGGCTGTGTGTTTGCCTGCAACAATCCCTCTGCCCTTTCAACGCTGACCTCAATGTGGGTGTGATAGAGACCATGGAGAGTAGGGTAATGTACAAGGGATGTCTTGGAATAAAACGAGCACTCAAAATGCAAGGAGCAGAGCTGTCCTGAGCATTACACCCTTCCTGGAAGTATGGGAGGGAGAGGTCTATGAATCTAGTTTTAAGTCTATATCTGGTGGAGCTCTTTGTTACTGTTACCCTCTAGTATACTTCACATTACAGACAGCAACGAGAAGAACATTGTACCTACATAGTTCCTTAGACTCCTAAAAATACCTATAATGCTGGAAGGGGATTTGCTTGGCCAAGTCAATGTGGCGAGGATCAGCTGTGTAGAAAGGTGACTCTGGGGTGTGGGGTATTTGAGACGCATGGGGAGAGTACAATAAGGGCATTAGAAGCTGGAAATCCTTGAGGACTGTATTATTGGAGAAGATATAAAGAAATAATTGGACCCTGAAAGTGATTCTAGAATGGTTGGGATAGAAGAATCATTCAGTAGTAAGGTGGGAGACTCCCTGGGCTAAATAAGGAAAGAGGACCCACGTCGAGCAGTGGGAATCACTGCGTGTCGGGTCAATGAGGTGAAGAAACATCTTTTCTCCTGCCATGGTGTGAGTGACCTGTCAGAATGTTCTAGTACCAAATGCAAATGGTGCGCATGCACACAGGTAACAGCGCAGTCCGCACACCCAAAGAAGCCGATAGCCTCATCGCGTACGCTCCTGTAGCAGGGAGCCAAACAAACCCGAGGTCTACCCCAACATTCTCAATGCGGGCGAAGGACTACTGATAAACAGAGAAAGGCAACATATTAGGAAAAGAGGGGAAACTGAGGCACAAAAACACTTGTAACTGGGACAATGTCAATAAAGTAACTGTTGTGAATAGAGGTCACCAGTGAGATTCTCCTGTAACAGATCCTGTCTTTCAAGATTTATTTTATTTTTAAATTGTGTGTGTGTATGTGTGTGTGTGTTTTGTGTGTGTGTATGTTTCTGTATGTGTATGTGTGTGTCTATGTTGTGTGTGTGTATGTGAGTGTGTGTGTGTGAGTCTGTGTGTGTGTGGTGTGTGTGTCTCTGTATGTGTGTCTGTGTGTGTGTATGTGTGCGTGTGTCTGTGTATGTGTGTCTGTGTGTGTGTCAGTGTGTATTGCTGTGTGTATGTCTGTCTGTGTGTGTGTGAGTCTGTGTGTGTGTGTCTGTGTGTGTGTATGTCAATGTGTATGTGTGAGTCTGTGTGTGTAGTCTGTGTATGTCTCTCTGTGTGTGTATGTTGCTGTGTGTGAGTCTGTGCGTGTGTATGTGTGTGTGTGTATGTTTGTATGCATGTGTTTGTGTGTGTGTGTATGTCTGTCTGTGTGTGTGTTTGTATGTGTGTGTGTGTGAGTGTGTGTATGTCTGTGTGTGTGTTTGCATGTGTGTGTGTTTGTGTTTGTGTGTGTGTGTCTGTGTGTGTCTGTGCGTGTGTGTGTGTGTGTCTGTGTGTGTGTCTGTGTGTGTGTGAGTGTGTGTATGTCTGTGTGTGTGTTTGCATGTGTGTGTGTTTGTGTGTGTGTGTCTGTGTGTGTCTGTGCGTGTGTGTGAGTGTGTATGTCTGTGTGTATGTCTGTGTGTGTGTGAGTGTGTGTATGTCTGTGTGTGTGCCTGTATGTGTGTCTGTGTGTATGTCCATGTGCGTGTGTTTCTGTGTATGTGTGAGTGTGTGTATGTCTGTGTGTCTGTTTGTATGTATGTATGTTTGTGTGTATCTGTGTGTGTGTCTGAGTGTGTGTATGTCTCTGTGTGTGTGTGAGTGTGTGTGTCTGTGTGTGTCTGTTTGTGTTTGTGTGTGTGTGTCTGTGTGTGTGTGAGTGTGTGTATGTCTGTGTGTGTGTTTGTATGTATGTGTGTTTGTGTGTGTGTGTCTGTGCACGTGTGTGAGTGTGTGTATGTCTGTGTGTGTGTGTCTGTATGTGTGTCTGTGTGTGTATGTCTGTGTGTGTGTGTGTCTGTATGTTTGTCTGTGTGTGTATGTCTGTGTGTGTGTATGTGTTTGTGTGTGTGTGTGTCTGTGTGTGTGTGTGTGTCTGTATGTGTGGTATGTATGTCTGTGTGTGTGTGTTTTTGTGTGTGTGCATGTCTGTGTGTGTGTGTGTTTGTGTGTGTGTGTATGTGAATGTGTGTATGTCTGTGAGTGTGTGTGTGTGTGTGTGTGTGTGTGTGTGTGTGTGCACGCGCATATGAGTACAGGTGGCTATGGAGGCCCGAGAGGGATTTGGATCCCCTGGAACCAGAATTACAGGTGGCTGTGAATTACCTAATGTGTGTGCTGGGAACATAACGCTTGTCTGTACACCAGCCACCGATCAAGCGACCTCTCCAGCCTCCTGCTGTATATTCTTAGAGAAACAGAGGACACAAAACTTAGAAATATTCAACAGTGATGAAAATACCTTGACTTGTGACAAAACCCAAGTGAAGTGTGTGGAGGGGGATGTCCCCATTTCTGTGAAAGGAAGCAGCAGTGACTGTAGCACAATGCTGTTGTTAGTGCTGGCGTTTCAGTGCCTCTGTGTCACACTGTGTTCATGGGACTTCGTATGTGTCACCTTCTCTAACCTGCCGTCTTTACCAGGGCCATCATTACCATCCTCCTGCAGGACAGGAAAGGAAATGGCTGTCCTATTTCAGTCTCAGTGTAAATACGTAGATTGCATAGTTTTAGTAGGGAGAAGTGAATATTCTGTACGGGTGCTGGCCGGAACTTTCACAGTAGACTTTATAAAGGAGGGTAGGAGTGCCCAGGCGGTATCTCAGTGGGTGAAGGCACTTGCTGCCAAAACTGACAACTTCAGTTTAGTCCCTGGGACCCACATGGTAGAAGGAGAGAGCGGACTCCTGCAAGGAGGATTGCAAGTTCAAGGCCGAGCCTGGCCTGTCATGGAAGATAGGCTCAAAAGAAGAAGAAAATGAGGCACGTATGAGATGACGCATACTTCTGTGATTGGTGGGCCCTAGCGTTTTGACGTGGTGGGCTCTTTGCAACTGACTGTAAATTTTAAACGAAATCCCAATTTCTCACAGATTCATGTCTGGATAAAAAAAATTTTAAAGAATAAATGGCCAAGGCACTAAGGAATATATTTTCATCTAAATTTCAAGACACACAGATAATGTTTGTTGCATTGACTCACTTAGAAATGTCATTCAAAAAATCATTTTGTGGGGAGGGATTTGTAACCTGAATATTTTCAATTTTTTTTTCTGTTTAAAATTATATTAAATTATTTTATCATAGCGTTATTTAGATGTAAACTGTATCACTGCACATATGGTTTAATTTTAAAATATAGGAACGAAAAGCACGTGCACACGTGTGTGTATGCGTGTGTGTGTGTGTGTGTGTGTGTGTGTGTGATAAAATGAAAAATAGAACCACAAACAAGTGTGGCATTCTATGCAGAGTTTTTCTAGCTTAAGAAGCATTTAAAATTTACAACTTGCATTCTCTCCTGACCAATTCCCAGCGAGACTGAAAGTTTCAGTGTGAGAGAAGAAAAACGGCCAATGAAAAGGGCGGCAGTGACACCCGGGGCAGAAGAAATCATAAACAGACTTCGTAATCACAAATAATAAGGGGAAACGTTTGCGAGTTTCACGATGAAATACAAATCTTGGAAGTGCTTGAGGCAGATGTGCGGCGCCAGCGATAAACAGTCGCGCTGAGAATCCGTGTGCGGCGCGAGAGATAAACAGTCGCGCTGAGAATCCGGCGGTGGGATCCGTCAGCTGGTGGTCTCGGCAGCGGACGGTGCTGCTGGTCTACACAGCCAGACAATGGAAATGGAGCTGAGCAGTCTGGCTCGGGTCTGGTGTTGATTGACCGTCATCTGGCAAGAAGCTGGGGACTTCTGTTTGCACAAGAGATTTGCCGATGTCTGATGGTGAAATGCTGGTCTGGTGTGTGGGATTTTAATGAAAAGGAGTAGAAACACTAAGAACTGGGGAACAAGTCATGTCCTGTTGCTTTTGAGTCACTGCTGGGAAAGCCAGGTGCCAATTCCTCCCCCTGTAATTAAAAGGCCCCCAGAGGCCAGTTAGGTTTCTCTCACATAAGGGCCTTGATTGTGGAGCCCTGCCTGTTTTGCTCTGACCTGTTCCCCAGGTGTATAGAGCTGCTTACAGCGGCTTCACTTGGGGACGTCTGGCACTAGAACCTGGCTGGCCTCAGCCGATGTGGGCTACAGAGCCCCAGATTTGGGAGACTCAGTGCAAAATATCTAGTAGCAATTTTTTTTTTTATTGATTGTCGGGTTTTCTTATGTTTGTTTGTATAGACCGTGTCCCATGAGTCTCAAGTTGTCCTCAAACTTGCTGTATAGCCAAGGGAGACCCTCCTGATCCTCCTACCTCTGCTTCCTGAGTGTTGAGACTACAGTTGTGTGCCACTACGCCCAGTTTATGCAGTGCAGGGGTTGAACCCAAGGCTCTGTGCATACTATGCAGGCTCTCTCTGCATTGTTAACTTACTATCAATACACTGACCAGAAGGTGTTATGATATCATCGTGGCCTGTGATGTAATTTTATTGGACACCAAGTCAGGGCAATGACTGACACAGAGTTGCTTACTGAAAGAAGGAATACATGGCTCGGTTCAATGGAGCTTTTTAATGAGTATGTGCTTTGAGTTTTACATTGATTCTTTAGTCTTATATCCTTACATGTGACTCAAAGTGTCCAAAGTGTCCTGCCGACTGAGGAAAGGGTGGCTCAGTGGGGAGGACTAATTTAAGTTTACAAAGCAAGACGGACTATAAACAGAACACTATTTACCTGAAGGCATATTTCATTTGTGGAGCAAAGTTACCGAGTGCTAGGACACTACACGTGCTCTCTCAATGCACTTCCTGACCCCTCTATGAAGGGCCAGAGCACCAACTTACAGACGGCACTCGTGAAAGTCAGAGTGACAAGGTCTTCTGTGAGGTAAAGCCACGAGTCAGTTCTGCTTAGCCATCTCTAGATTCTCCGGAGCTCCCTCATCCTGTGTTTCAGTGTTTCAGCCATGAATGGCCAGCAGGGTCTCCAGCTTGCCTCCCAACCTCTGTACCTGCTATTGCTCTGTCTGGGGTTGCCACCTGCTCTGTTAAGAGGTGTAACAGTTGGAGCTTGCTTGTTTCTTATCTAAGTTCCTCTGGGATGTGGACTTGCAAAGGCTCAGGCGTGTTCTCTGTCTTCTTCACTGGGAAGTCCTAGTGATCAGTACTGGCATGTACACAGATATTGCTTCACAGGTAATCTTTGCCTGGATCAGCAAGGATGCTGTGATGTTGCAGTCATTCCAACCGACAGCTGGTGCCGCTTGCGTCTGCCGTGCAATGCTCTCACACCCAGTAAACTTCTCATCCCAGTTTCTGTTACATTATAATCAGCTTTCACCCGTCTCATCAGCTCTGTGGTGGCTTATATTTATTGTCATCTTGGTTGGATTTAGAGTTGCCATAGAGACCCACGTGCATGCGCGCGTGCGTGTGTGTGTGTGTGTGTGTGTGTGGGGGGGGGATTTTCTAGGTTAAGTTGAGAATTGAGGTGGGAAGATCTACACCCCCATCACTGTGGGTGGCCCCGTGCAGCGGGCTGAGGTCTCGGATTGTAGATAAAGCAGTGAGCTGAGCGCCGGTATCCGGCTCTCTTTGCTTCCTGACTGTGGGTACGGTCCCGTTGCCATGTGACCAGCTGCCTCAAGTTCCTGTGTCCATTCTTCCCTGATATGATAGGCTGTAGTTCTGTAAGCCGAAATAAATTCTTCACTTAATTTTCTTTTCAGATTTTTCTAGGTATTTAGTCACAGACCGGGATTAGCTTTGTACCTTCCTTAAAGCCATTTTTAATTTCTTTCTCCTGTAAGACTTTCAGTTTTTCTCCAATTGCAAGACTCTGTGGGGTGTTTACCCACCTTCTAGCCCCTATGTCTTGTTTTCTTTACAAAATCCTCATCTTACTTGGTTCAGCAAAGCATCCAGCTTTTCTCAGAGCAATGAATGGCCAATGACATGCGCACCCAGTGCAGACATCTGCATTGATTCTGCTTTCTTGATCCAAAAGAGAAGCCTACAAGGCTGGAGAGAGGGCTCAGCAGGTAAGAGAACCTGATGTTCCTAGAGAACCTGAGTTCAGTTCCTAGGACCCATATTAGGAAGTTCACAACCACCTGTAACTGCAGCTCCAGGGGAATGGATAGTCTTTTGTGGTCTCTCAGCGCCTCCCACACGAGTGTTAAAGTATTATTTATTAAATCATCGCTATATATTAATAACAAGCCATGTCAACTCTCAGGGATCCAATACCAGGGCGGCTTAGGCAGAGAGCTCACTCCATAGCTTCTTCACATAGCTCTCCCCATCTGTCTCCTCCCATCCCCTGTTCCTTCCTGCTCTTTCCTGCTCTGCCCCAGCCCCTAGGTGCTTTATTCATTCAAAACTCCTGTCTCCACACAGGCCTTCAATGAACAAATGGCCTGTTCATATGGAGATCTGGGTGGCTACTCCATTGTTTTTAGTACAGAGGTGTAAACAGGCAGGAAGGGCATCCTTTACATGCTGGAAGGCATCAGGAAGCACCCTTCCCCCCTAAAAAGCATACAGGTGTATGAAGCCATAACTATAAAATATCCCACAACACATGAGCACATACACACAACATATTAAAGTGAGGAACCATTGCACACCTCTGAAACACTTGGGCCTGGGAGGCTTAAGGGACCACCAAGGTGGAGCCAGGAGTTGACTCTAGATCTTTCCATGCTGTGACATCCCTAGGGTACTTCATGACAGGGTGTGTTCTGCCTTCTGAGCCCACATCACTTGTCTTCATGGATTGGGGGACCTCTAATCACTGACCTGACCACCTGACTCCAGAGCAACAGAGTCTCCTGGACTGAGCTGCTAAGGTCTTGTTGCCTATAGTAGAAGTACACCTTGCTGACAGGAGTCCAGCCACCTGCTGTGGGTTGTCTTTTAAGAATCCAGTGGGAACATTTGCCAACAGTATTCTTGGATCATGGTCATTCTCCCAGTCTGGGACAGGAATACATTCTGCGTATCTGAGGAGCATCAAGGAGTTTGTATTCTATGGGGAGGAAGGGGATAAAAGAGAGGAGAAAGCAGAGGAAGAGGTGGCAGCAGGGTCTGGATCCCATGGAGCCTCAGAGGTTCCATGACAGAACTCTGAGGCTCAGAGACAGAACATGTTTTGGGTTTGTTCTCAGTGTGACGGGAAGTCACTGAGTGAGCAGAATATGAAAGAGACTGCTAAGTTATTCATAGAAGAAGCCAAAAATTCCTGTAGACAAACGACAGCATGTGTACCCGTTCTATCCAACCTTTGACATTATGGCATTATGTCATCCATGAACTTGACAACCATGTACTCGAGTTACAAAAATAAATTGCCAAAAAGAAACTCTCATAATGCTTGAAGCAAGTTTACGGTTTGTGTTGGACCACAAGCTTAGGACGCACGCAGCCACGGATCGTGGGTTGGGCATGACTGAAAGCTACGGTAGAGGAAATCAATAGTGGTGGTTTTGACACATTTTGGAATTACAGCCCACTGTGGTTTTAGGGGTTGCAGATCGACTGCGATGAAGGGAGAGCAGGCCAGGATGGATCCAGGCTGTTGACTTGTGTTATTGTCATCGGAGAGGTAACTGTCAGCATGAAGAGGAATGTCTGGAGTGCGGAGGGGTGGATGGTAGGCAGGTGGTTTGCATAGATTATCTTTTGAGATGGAGCTTGTGAGTCCCTAAAGGAGAAGGGGGTAATGTAATAACCGTAGCTTGAGTTTTCTTTCTAGCAATAGGTAGACAGTTTCCAGCTCTTTGAGGCTTTTTGTCCCCAGCAGTGAGCTTACATGGCCTTAAAACGGAAGCCATTTCTCCTCATATGCGGTGAGTCTCTTTGTATGTGTCATACCACAAAAAATGGAGGAGGTTAAAGCACTCTTAACTCCTGTCAATCAACAATTCAGTTATCTCCTTGCTTGTGCACAGAGACAGAGGCCCAATTCCTGCTACTGAAGGGGCACACAGATACCTTGAAAGCAACAGAAAAAGACGGGAAGAGTAGTGACCAAACAAATCCAACTCTCTTAGAACCAGCGGTCTCAGATTAGGGGGTGGGGATGGCTTCTCTAGCAGAGAAGGCTGCCACACTTGCCATTAAACTTGCACGTGGTGTGAAGCTGTCCTGTCTTTTAATTATTCAACTTATGGATAAAAAGACTCCACCTGCTAGCTGTTATCATGATGACTACTAGACATCCCTGTGGAGCAGAGACTGATAATTCCCTAAACACAGGGTCCTGCACAGTACACTGAGCTGTTCTAAGGAGTGAGACGGCAAACTAGCAGAGCGAACTATGAGTGTCAGCATGCATTTGAAGGGGAGGACAAAGACCAACAGTAAATTCCATACAGATGCTCTAATAAGACGTGAGTTTTCCACCTCCATTTGCTGATGAGCAAATCGAGGGATTATCAAGAACACAAGCATGCTTGATGAATTGTATTGACATAGGCAGTATGTCAGTTCATTCAGAAAGTAATCACCTTGAAGATTACCCAAACCAAAAACACACAAACATATACATAAATGAAGATATCATGGAGTGTAGGAACACAGCAACTGGCAAGGTCTCTAGGGAGCTGGCTTCCCCAGACAGTCCAGCTGCCTGGGTCTCAGGCCTGGCTTTGATTTTGAATAACTCTATTAACTTCGTTTGGAATGGAAAATGTAGGCTGCTGAGCTAATTCAAAGAGATAATCCCATAAAGCTCTTAGCACAGAACCTGGGACAGGGTATCAATCCAATGAATACCAGTTAGCTGCTTTCCCTTACATGCACAGATGTGTGCAGTGGCAACATACATGACTCTCTGAGTCTGTCTTCATCCATGCTTTAATGGGCATGTGCCCAAATGGACACCAGCATACCTGCAGAGATCAGTGAGCACAGACACGCACGCACAGAGAAAATTCCTTCATGTGTCTCATTTCCCCATCGCCCCTTTCGCCTTCCTCTGTACTTGATAACACTCCATCTTAATGCTCTTCAATAATGGAAAGATTATTTTTTCTGTCTTCCAAGAGCTGGCTGTTCCCGCTATGCCTTCCATGGCTCAGAGCCTGCTGCCCTCTTGAATGAGTGACGAATATCATCGGCAAGTCATTTTCTCTAAAAATAGACCATGCCAGCCAGCTGATCTTAACTGTACTTCCCATCTCCATAAGCCTTGAAAGAAAAGAGCAGAGTCCATTCTAGAAGGGATTTCATGCTATTCTATCAGAAGCATCATGAGTCGGTGACACGAATAAAGCTCGCTGTAGCCTCTGCGGAATGCCCCACTTCCAGCTCTCCTGTTATTAGACTCCTATAAAACAGAAGTGTACGGCAGGTGGATTTCTCCAGACACCGCCAACTGAGTATTCATTCTGTCTGGCTTTATGGGGCCATTTAGCTGAAGCCTTTCACCTTGGCAATTTAATGCATGACTTGCCTTGGTGATTTCTCCCTGAAGATGTGTGTGGGTGGATTTAGTGAAGGTAATAGTGAAGCCACGCCACCTTGTAGAATCCCATGACTTCATCTTATCCCTACAAGCCTATTGGGCTTTCGACGAGCGTGATCACTTGGCTTACCAGAATCAAGGGTTATTCATTTCGCCTCACCCACACCGTTGAAAGTGCATGGCTTTGCAAAAACAAAGTAACACAGAGAATGCATTTTTAATCTGGTAGCTCAGCTGTTAGCCCAGTGCTAATGGAGATGAAGCATGAATTCTATGTATGTCCCGATGACCTTGGAATGCATGAATCAACTCAATTCTTATCTGAACCAGTCTTCTCTATGGATCTGGGAATCAAGAATACCTCTTGGTGATGTGTATTATTAATGTGAACTTTCAAAATGGAGGACATAGAATCTGAACATCAACAGAGATACAACAAACATGTTTTTACAGCTTTAAAAGCTATCAATTCAAATCAAGAGCAGTGGATTTAATAGGATGGGGTCTCTGACATCATCTGATAGGCAGAGAAGCTCCTCTCTACACATTTGCTTTTGTTATCATTGCTGTTACCATCATTC
The DNA here is from genome assembly GCA_026225945.1 of Cricetomys ansorgei. Lineage (NCBI taxonomy): Eukaryota > Metazoa > Chordata > Mammalia > Rodentia > Nesomyidae > Cricetomys > Cricetomys ansorgei. The sequence goes on from JAMJFZ010001100.1 coordinate 28,567,759, forward strand.
TCCTCCTCTTCCTCCTCCCCCTCCTCCTCCTCATCATCATCATAGCAAGCAGCAGCATGAGTTCGAGTCTTGGAACCTCTAACTGCAGTATGTGAAATAAGGGAATCACAGTATTTTGTGTCATTTCATTTTGCACCATGGTAGGTACAGTTAAAAATTAATATTCACACACACAAAACATTAGGTGTTTATAGTTGTAAATACTGGACACTCAAATTCACCTTGCCTCAATAATAGCTATTACCTCCTGTACACAAGGTCCTTATGCAGGGGACTCTAGGGATGGCTCCTTTGGCTGTTGAATGGTCTCGCTGAGGGCCTGTGTTCTTTTGATCAGAGTCTTTGACTTCTTCACCCCAGTCTGGTTCAAAGATGTGGCTGCCTATTGGCAAATATCCAGTAGTAAACAACCTCTTCACTGTGTCTGTTCTTATTAACCTGGAAAACCTTTCCATTGTAATTTCCTCAGCTATCATTGGCCAGAATTATAACAAATGTCCTTTTTTTTGTTTCTTTGTTTTTGAGACAGGGTTTCTTTGTTGTAACTCTGGCTGTCCTGGAACTCATTGTGTAGACCAAGCTGGCCCAGAACTCACAGAGATTCACCTGTCTCTGCCTCCCGAGTGCTAGGATTAAAGGCATGTGCCACCACTGCCTGGCATGAATGTCCTTCTTAAACCAATCACTTGCAATGAAGTCACCAGGCTTGGCACAGTTAGGCCAATCAAGATTTGCCTCTTAGATGCTTGGGCAGAGAGAAATGTGGGATATGAGAACAGGAAAAGCATTTCATTAGAAAATTAGAAAATGAATAAATAGCTAAGGGGTAGACAAACCCTTTATCTCTCTAAGCACACAGGAACTCCTGGTGGAGAATGAAAAGGACTGGGCTAACAGCAAGAGGAGGGGAAGAGATAGAAGAAGACAATGAGGTCTCATGGGGGCAGAAATATGTAAAATACCCATGAATATGATGCTTTATAACTCTATTGGTTAGGTTACATTACCTAAGAGAGGCAAGGGGACAGTCCCTCTGAGTAGAACTCCATTAGATTGTATAAGAGGAGAGCAGGGCCATCCTGTCGGCTTTGACAAGATGAGCTTGCACAGTGTGGGCGGAAGGGATAGCATATGACAGGGAGGCAGGGTGCCCTTGGCTATTGAGAACATCCCTGGGCCAGCTAGGATGCTACCAGGGACTTTACCCATATGCCTGCCAGGAGATAAACCCTTTCCATAACCAGTGTGCTTAGAAGAGACTCCCAAGCCTCAGAGGAGGCAGACATCTTGGTTGACATGTCAACTTTATCCCAGTAAGAAGCTAAGCAGCAGAGCCATCTCAGTGTCACCCCTCACCCACTGAAAGTGTGTCATAATAAATCGGTATTGCTCTAAGTTTCTAAGTCTTTGCACGTAGAAACGTCTTCTTTCCTTTGGCTTGAGGATTCTTTCTCCCCCTTCCTTCTTCCTTCTTCCTTCTTCCTTCTTCCTTCTTCCTTCTTCCTTCTTCCTTCTTCCTTCTTCCTTCTTCCTTCTTCCTTCCTTCCTTCCTTCCTTCCTTCCTTCCTTCCTTCCTTCCTTCCTTCCTTCCTTCCTTCCTTCCTTCCTTCCTTCCACCTATCTATCTTTCTTTCTCTCTCTCTCTTTGAGACAGGGCCTGTCTTAGTCAGTGTTCTATTGCTGTGAAGAGACACCATGAGCAAGGCAACTCCTAAAAAATAATTAACTGTGGCTGGCTTACAGTTGCAGAGGTCTAGTCCATTAACACCATGGCAGAACATGGCGCTAGAGCAGTAGCTGAGAGCTATATTCTGATCCACAGGCAGAGGGCAGGGGGGAGACAAGGCTGGATATGGGCTTTTGCAAACCTCAAAGCCCACCCCCAGTAACACACTTCCTCCAGCAAGGCCATACCTCCTGATCCATATAATTCATTACAATGAATTCTACACCCTGGCGACTAAGCATTCAAAACACATGGGCCTTTGGGAGGCCATTCATATGGAACCACCACAGGGCCTCACTTTGCAGCCTCACTATGTAGAAACTGACTGGCTTCAAACGCACAAAGATTCAGCTGCCTCCTTCTCTTGAGTGCTGGGATTAAGGTTGTGCCACCACACCTGGCTTGCTTAAAGATGGTTAATCATCTTCCCATAGGTTTTCCTATTTATTCACATCGGACCGGCAGATTTTTGCTAAAGATGCTCTTGGGTGTGTCATCATTGGTGTAGAGACAGCTGATAAAGTTTGGGTTTTATATTTTGACGCATAGTTATGGGACTGTCCTATGAGTCACCGGAGGTTCAGGGTGACCCTTTGACACAGATTTTCAAACATGTTTTTAGTGATGGCAGTCTTTCTCCTATCTCCATTATAGATGCTGGCTTGTCTTTCTCAAACTAGGACTTCCAGAAAAATGCTGAGTGACACACGAAGGGTATCCTTCATGTCTCATCTCCCACGATACAGGGTTGTATGACTAACTGCTCCAGAGGCAGCTGCCACAGTGTTCTGGTGGCTACTCAGCCACAAGTGAATGACTCCTAGTCTGCGAGGGATCCAGATGGTAATAAGGAATTCTAATTAATTCAGCATCAATGGGCGGCAGTCACTTCCTCCTGCTTTTAAAACCAAAGTAAGGATTGAATACTCTTTCTTTTTGTCTGTCTTGAGGTGCCTTTTTGCTTTTTTATTTTTTTAAGCTCATTTCTCCTTGAATTTGAGACCAAGGAGACATTTTAAAATCAGGCTGCTGACTTTGAGTGCTTGTTGCAGGCTTTAATTTGAACCTGTGCCCTTTGGTGGCTGTCTTTTTCAGAATGACCTGACATTGGACCCCAGCTTGAGAACGCTCTCGGCCCAGATTCAGAAGCCCTGGTGCCCTTGACTTTGACTCTCCGTCGATTGCTTGCCACGTCTCATTAGGAGAAGGTCACTTGCCTGTACGTTTGTGGAGACATTTCAGGATTTTCCTCAACTTTGTAGTTTGCAAATGTTTCCACGGTTTCTCTATTCACAATCAGAGAGTTCTTTCAGTGTTATTGTTCATTTTAACTGCTGGACATTTACTGGGCTCCTTTAGGATGAATACGAACACCTAATTTTCTTTTTCCTGTTCTTAATTTTTTGTCTTGGATTTCTTTTTCTGATTATTCATCTGCTCACTCCTCTTTGACCATTCTTTCTCAGTGGAGAATACTGGCAACCTGCGTCTACGTTCAGTTTCTCTAGAGTTTATCTTCTGATGGCTTCGCAGTTTATCTCCCACTTTTCTGAGTCAACGTTTGAACTTGTCTCTTCTGCTTTTGAGACCTTGTATGGATTTTTAAGAAAAATGATTGGTTTATTTAATTCACACATAAAAAATGAACTTTCCCTTTCTGAAAATTCATTCATAGGCACTGATTGTCCTTTTTCTTAAAAATAAGTAGACATCCAAACTTTTGCCGTGCCCGCCATCCCTGGATCTTGTGCACAAATGTCCTCTGTCATCTCTCACTTAATTCTTTTTTGTTTGTGTGCATTAGCCCTTTGTGGTCACACATTGTTTGTCCATTCATACTTAAAGGTGAAGGACGGACTTGATCCTGCGAGCAGCCTTGTGACTTTTCCGTGCAGATTAGGCTCTCGCTAGAACTGCCTGAGCCACGGGGGCCAACAGACAGACTTTGCTCTAGGAAATGTGGGTGGGTCACACGAGGGGATGTGTGCAGGGGTCACTGTGGCATTTGGATGCTCTCCTTATCCTTGGTTTGAGCTGTCTTTTATGTGTTACTGTTTTCTTACAATTGATAAATGTGCCTGGATTCGTTCGCTCTGCCTGGGCCCTGAGTTCTGTCTGGGTGGGCTCCCAGGCTAACGTTACTCTTCTTTAGGTAGAAATCCTGAGCCTGCACCCCTGGGCAAGTTAGTGGACTGCTGTAAGCTTGCCTGCATCTATAGAGGGAGCATAAACCAGGTACTGTTCTGGAGGAGGATGAGGTGAAACAAGGCGTGGACTGTGTGTGGTGACTTGTCAGGATGTGCTGGCTTTCCCTCCGACCTTTTCTCCTCCTTATTCAACCTTCTCTCCCCTCCTTCCAGTCTCCTCCTTCCCTGATCCTGCATTTATAGTTTATTGTTACTATTTTTAATCATCATTATTATGCCAGTATCTAGACCTTTTGTCAATTCTTTTATTCATTAATATAGTTTTATTGAATATATATGCTTGCATTGGCCTTGGAGACAATTATATCCGACCATAGAGGTCAATACATCCCTTGTAAGCTTTTATTGCTACAGGAATGTGGACGTGAAAAGATTAAGCAAAGAAACAGATAAACGGGACCCAGAGCCAGAAGTGGATTTTAGTGTAGACTCCAATCAGCTGTGTGACGTGGGCAAGCTGCTTCAGCCCACTGAAACTCCCCTCATCTGCAGAAAGGGGGTCGAATAAATTGATGTGCCGAAGTCAGTGTGCACCCTCCATCAAAGCAAAATCTGTGCCCACTGTCTCTTTCTCTCATTCTTCCTGACTCTGAGGCCGGGTTTGCACTGACAGGAACCCAGGTTTCCTGGAATGCTCCTTGTTGTGGCCATCTTGGGATTCCTAAAGATATTGGATCAAGGAGCAACTGTTTCCTAGCACATCGTGCCCCACAATTCACACAGGCCACTGCGCATGCTGTTACACAGTTCCCAGAACGCACGTCTCTCTCTCTCTGTCTTCCTGAGGCACAGAGAGGAAACACACTTTGAGATGCCTGGGAGCTGCAACTGGGGAACCTGGGGACTGCTCTGGGCTGCGTCTCCCTCTGTCTCCATCTCCCCCTCTCCCCCTCTCCCTCTCCCTCTCTCTTCCTCTCTCTCAGTGTCATCCTTGCCCATCTCCTAAAGCGGGTGGCGCAGCTCTCTCTAGACTCTCTGCAGCACCTTTAGCTGCAGCGCCAATCTGACACAAGGCTGTTTCAGATCAGGGTCCTTAAAGTAGACTTCTGCAAGGGTCTGGAAGTGAGGCAACTCGGAGCCTTTTTGTTAATGATGATTGGGAAAGGCAGGAGCATTTTTTTCTGAGCATAAGACAACTTTAGGATTATGCTGGGGAAAGTACCTCATTCTGTGGTCGGACCATAAAATATTGTTGGTTGTGATTTCCTTGCCAAGTAGATAGACACATAGCTAGAGTTCCCTTTGCCTCCGATGACCCTTCAAGGAACCATCTGGTCCTTCATTCCCACAGGGGCAGGGTGGATGCTGCTTCTACAAGCCAGGACGGCTCTAGTTCATTTTAGAGGTTTAACTCCCAAGTGGTTTGCAAAGGGGTACAGCTTTTTGCTTGGACTTTGAGCAGGTCAGTCTCTGCTGTATGAAGCCAGCCTTCTTTAATCAAGTCTACAGCTGGGGAAAGAAGCATAGATGATGAAAGGCCGGCCCAGACCAGCACAGTCACTGCAGTTACCTCCATGCCAGAGGAATAAATGCTGGCCATCTGTGGGGTGACAGAAACTGAAGCCAGAGCCCTTATGTATTGAGGGGATGTTTTTGGACCAGCTTGGGTCTAGAGGATACCTGCATGTGTACCTCAGGTATGCAAAGTCTATGTTCACCCCAGGGCAGTGGTGCTCACGGTGGTATCTGTACCAACAGCGTCTTGGTCATTGTTCCTGCTACGCAGCTTGGTGGAACATAGGGGAGGTTAAAAGCTCTCAACTCCATCTGCCCTGTTTTATGAAGCAAATATTTATAACAGGATTCTAAGTTGTGGATCATGGGGAAGGGAAGAACTGGCCCTGGATGAAGCAGCACAGGCAGGAGTCTACACGGAGGGGAGGAGCTGTGGTGCTCACAGAGGTCCTCAGCCAGAGCCTCATTCCTGACCTGCAGCAGGTCTGCCTCACAGACCTCTGTCCCTTCAGAGTCACACTTAACTGTAGGACCTTTCCCTCTATGAGATCACAACACAAACACACACACATACACTTACACTCACACCACACACACACACACACACACATCCACCACACACACACACACCCACACTCACACCACACACACATACACACCACACACACACACACACATTTACCACACACATATACACACACCACACACACACACCACACACACATCTACCACACACATACACACCACACACACATACCACACACCACACACACACACACTTACACACACCACAAACACAGACACACACACACAGACCACACAACCATATACACACACCACACAACCATACACAACCACACATCCACCACACATCCACCATACACACACACACACACAACACACTACACACACACCACACACACACCACACAGCCACCATACACACACACAAACACACACATACACCACACACAAACACACACACACCACACAACCATACACACACCACACATACACACACCACACAGCCACCATACACACACACAAACACACACATATACCACACACAAACACACACACACCACACAACCATACACACATCCACCATACACACACACAACACACTACACACACACCACACACACACCACACAGCCACCATACACACACACAAACACACACATACACCACACACAAACACACACACACCACACAACCATACACACACCACACATACACACACCACACAGCCACCATACACACACACAAACACACACATACACCACACACAAACACACACACACCACACAACCATACACACATCCACCATACACACACACAACACACTCCTGAGGGTCGTAAGGGAGGGAAGGTGACCTGGAGGGAAGTCCCTGGGGTTCTTCTGTATCGACTCCCACTTGGCCATGGGAGATCTGGGATTACAGATGTGCTTTGCCATGCCTGGGGGAAGAGAGCCCGCTTGGGGTTGGCAGGTGACTGTGATGTTGGCATCTGGAGGAAGAGCTTGCGAGAGTAGATTTTACAGGGAAGGGCCAATTATACAGAAGCGGCGGTGAGTCTGTGACTCAGAACCAGGTCTCAGGAAGGAGAGCCACCCTTTGCTATCCCACAGGGGAAGACCAGGCATCCGAGTAAAGACTGCGGGATACATCGGGGAGGAAGCTGGGTCAGTCCCAAAGCTGCTGAGGGTGGAGAGGATGTGCTCCTCTCCAGAGGTGACTGGAGATGGAGTTGTGAAGGAGGGATCCCCAAAGCTGCGTGGTGATCCCAGCAATCAAATCCCTGGGAAGGGGGTTATGACAAGATTTGTTTCCAGGATCCCGAAGTTATCTTGTTTGGTTGAAACACAGTGTGTGGTGGTGGCGGGGCAGGATGTGGGTTATTGTCAAAGGCAATGACTCAGTAGCTCTTTTCAGTTCCTGGCAGTCACATAGGAAGGTGAGAGAGCAGTGGCATTTGTGGACCCTCTGAGTACCTCTGGGTTCTTCTTCTCTATCCTCAGCCTCGTGTTTTACTTCTGTCCTTTGTTCTATGCTCACAGCTGCCCCTAACCTGAGGAGAATACCCTGGTCAAAATACTAGCTGTGACGGCCATTATGACCAGGTCACATGCTTACGCTTCATTTTCGGTTATATGACGAGCTTACTGGGAATCTAGAGACCCGTTGTTTCCTGTCACTTGGCAAATAGCCCGCCCTTGCTTTGCCTTCCTCGGGGTCATCTACGATGAGCTCTGGCTTCCCGGCTTGCTTGATGATGTGGGTGAAGAATATCTACGGATGAGCACAGGAAAACTGAGATGACATTGGGGTGGGATAATGATTTTAGTTGAATATGGGTTGAGTTTAAGATACGAGCCTCACGGGGTTGTCTGAAGAGCAGGGATGTACGGTCTAGAGCGCCAAGGAAAGTTGGCCACATGGGACACGCAGAGTGAGGAATGTCCAACTGGTTGGAAATGCATGAGCAGGGAAGAGCTATCCCAGTAAATCTAGAAGGATGGAGGATGAGAGGTGCGTGGGCTGAACACAGTGTTAGGGTGGGGGCAGAACATGAAGGTGGGTGGAAATCAAGGTCAGACAGCGTCTGTATGAGTGAAGGGATTGAACCAAGAGACTGGGAGGGAGGGCTCCATTCTCTCCCTAAGTCAGGGACCGGAGCGGTGCTGCTGACTGCTTCCGGGTCTAGATCCAGACCTGAGGGACCGACTCATACGAAAACGCAGAGCTACACAGAGGTGTTCCCAGGGTGGATGTCCACAGGGCTCCTCTAGACTAGGGTGAGCTGGGCTTGGGGAGGAGGGTCCTCAGCTATCTATAAACCCACCTGGAGATGTCGCAAAGGTTCAAATGAAATGGACAATTGTAGAGCAAAGGAAAACTTAACAAATTTGACTGCATTTGGATCTTAAAAGAACAGAATTTAAAAAAAAAAGGCAGAAAAAGTGTTCTCAACTTTTATTTTGAGCTAGGTGCTGGGTGGGTTTAGACATCACCGGCAGCTGTTTCCCTCCAAACATTCATCCAGAGAGGAGGGGGCGGGGGGAGTTCTAGGCTCCATCAGCAGTTCCAAAGAGAAAACCCGAAGCATCCATGGATACCTTCCAAAATATTTTTTTTTAAAGTTTGGCATATCCTTAAAAATGAAACGTGACCAAGAGCACCAGGCAACAGATAGGATATAATCTCTCATATGTATGTAGATTTAAAAATAACGCATTGGCAATAACACCGCAGAAATTTATTAAAAGAAAATCCCCTTGGCCAAGTAGAACTTGTGCCAAGAACGTAAAATGAATTTAATACTCTAGGATATCTATTAATATAACCCACCAGATAAAAGGGCCAAAGGGTCCAAACCAATCCCTTGATGATGTAAATACCTAAAACAATTCCAAACCTGGTCCTAATGGAAACTCTTAGTAGGCCAGGCATATGATCTGACTCTAAATCAAAGACCATCTGGCTTAACTGTTAACATGACTGGGGAGTGTGCAGGTTGCATAAGAGAGATCCTATGGAACGGCTTAGCTGGAAGCTGATTGGCCTTGAGAGCTGAACTTGCATGGTAATCCACACTTTTTTCTCAAATGGAATTACCAATCTACAGAAATTTCCAGAGTGGTCAGGGATAGCAGGAGAGCTAAGGCCATCCCTCATTACCAGCTAAATGGCACTTATAGTGACTCTGTAAGTAGGTCAGGCATGAGCCTGATGCCTCCAGTAATAGTCACTATATTTGAGGAGTTGTAATTTCCCTAACAACTGCACTTACCTGGCCCCTTAAAGAGAGGGCTGTAGTTCTAGGTAAAATTATGACTAGCTATTATAACTACCCCATACTAACATCCACTATTGAGTGGATCCCAGGCACACAGCAACCACTAAATGCATCGACTCTAATGGCAGTGCTGTGGAAGGTATTACAGGCTCACTTTACAGAAAACACGGTACAGTTCTGGGAAAGGGGGGACTGTTATCTGGCACCCCAGAGGCACTGTGGGATTTGTACATAGTGTCTGACTCCAGAGCCCAGAGCTCTGGATCAGTCGGAGACACAGTATTCTATTATCTGGTTATTTTCTTTCTCTTCTCCTCCCCTCCCTGTATGTGTTGTGCATGTTTGCATGTGTGTGGGCACACCTGTATGCTCAGGTACATATGCATGCTTGCAAGATTCATGTTCTCCATCTTCTTTGATTGTTCTCTACCCTATTCATACTTACTTCTTCGTGATGAGGAAAACCTACTCACTTCAAGAGAAGTCCCAAACACAACACCTTCTCCTTCACCTTATTCCTCATGTCTGCTACATAATACCTTCTGGCCTGAATTTCCATATTTCTCCCCTCCAATCCTGTGAGGGTACACTTACTGCTCCTTCTCTTCCTCTTCTCTTCCCTCTCTCCCTTCCTTGCCATCCTTCCTCTCCATTGAAATAACAATTATGTAGTATTTTTCTTTCACTTGACACAATGTCCTCAAGATTCATTCATGGCATGGCAACAGATCTCCTTCTTAAAGACTGAATAGCATTTGTTATATATACATATGTATATAAAGTCTCTCTCTCTCTCTCTCTCTCTCTCTCTGTGTGTGTGTGTGTGTGTGTGTGTGTCTGTGTACATACATCTCACAGTCTTATTATCCACCTACTGAATGTTGTGACCACATCTGGCTATGAACATGGGAGCACAGACACCTTCCCAAGGTGGTGACTTTGTTATCTCTGGGGATGTACCCAGAAGAGAGCTTGTTGTGTCCTATAGCATTGGGACCTTGACAGTATTTCTCCCAGTGGCTGTACCCATCTCATTCCCGACAGTGCTCAAGAAGGTTCTCTTCTTACTCCCTTGCCAGTGCTCAATGCATCCTGTCTTTACATCAATAGCTGTCCTTAAGGTTTCAACATTTTGTCATAATTTTAATTTTCATTTACTTCATGCTTAGTGAAGTGAGCACCATTTCACATGCAGGTTGACCGTCTGTATGTCTGATCAGGGTGTTCATTAGTGAACAAGAAATGGAATCTTGGTTACAGAAATAACTCAGTAGTTAAGAGCATTGGCTGCTCTGGCAGAAGACCCAGACTCAGTTCCCAGCACCCATGTGGTGGCTGGCGGCCACCTGTGACTCCAGTTACAGAGTATTTGATGCCATTTTCTTGCCCCCATAGTTACCTGCACTACTGTATATTCATGTACACCTGCACCTTGTATATTTACACATACACGCACATCCAATTAACAAAAATAAATCAAGAAATGGAATCTAAAAGATGTTAGATTATGGAAGTGTATAAAACATAGTTCCCTGTGTGCTAGCGATAGAAAATACAAGAGATGGTTCCTACTGCTACCTCGAGTATGAAACGCTATTAATGCTCAAGAGCCTGGATATCAATGGAATGGTAGGAAGAGGCAAGGCTTTGGGGAGGTGAGAGCATCATTGGAAGTGAACTCTCAAGAAAGGACTAGTGTTTTCATAAAAGTGGTCCCCAGAACTGCGCCTCCCCGCTCCAGCAGCGGGTATTGTAGTTGTAAATGTAGATGTCGATGTATATGTGTGTTGTAGATTCACCAGATGTAGACATTGGTTTGGGCAAAGGACTGTTTATTCTTTGCCTATTTAAATCGCTGGTTCAAACCTGGAGCCCTAGAGCCCTGGAGTCCTGAAGTACTTCAGCCTTGTTACAGTCTAGTCTCAATGCTTGAACTGGAAGGCTTCATCCTTCGTACAATCTAGAACATTTAAATTGCTAGCATAGACCTTGAACGCTTTTAATCTTAGCCTTCCAAGACCTACTATCGACTGAGCTACTCTGACTAGCTCCCTCTGAACTCTGACTCTTCAGGTTGCTTCTCAACTGACTGTTCAACTGACACATCTTATTGACCCTTCAACTGACTCACTTTGTTAACTGACTCTAACTCTTCTGTAACTCTCCTTAACTGTTGAGAGCTTGCCTTTTCTTGAGAGTTGGGCATGTTCTTACTCTGCTAACTTTTTTTCTGATTACTTACTTTGTCTGCCATTCACTCTGACTCATCTCAGGCATCACTTCCTCTTGTGACACTGACTCTTTTTGAGTTCTACTTCTTATGTTCCATTGTTTTTTCTAGGGATTAAAGGTGTGGACTACCATCAGTTTTTGAATACTGGGATTAAAGGTGTGTCCACATTCCGTCCAGACCACACATGCATCTGAATGTAGACCCTAGCTTTTACACAGGGCCATTCCTCTACAGGGCATTTAGAAGGCAATGTGTCTAAACCAGGAAACAGCCTCACCAGTCCTGCCTCTGATTTTATCCTGTACATCCCAGCTTCACAGCAATGAGAAGTACCTGTCTGATGTTTGCTCAGCCACTCAGTTTCAGCTCAGTTTCTGGTATTGTGTTCTAGAACCCAAACACATGCCCAGGAAATGGCTGACAGAGAATCATTAGAATGACTATATTTATATATACATATATACATATATACATATATACATATATATATATATATATATATATATATATATATATTAAATTCTGAAAGGCATAAAACAATTTCAAAACTAAACAAATATATTACATTCCTGGGTAAAAACTGCCTTTACTGTGAACATTTCACTAAGCTAATAATAGACATATTGCACAATTACTTTAAAAATATTAGGATTCTTTAAATTTTTTAAAATTTGAAATAAAGTTTAACTGCTATGAGAAACATATAAATTATACATATAATATACATACAAAAACGTATGTATACATTACACAATATTTAAGTGTGCGTACTCATATCTACCTCCTCCTCTCCATCCTTTCTTTAATGTACTAAGATGTGTTTGGGCAAGACAAAAAGTTCTGGTGAACTGCGACACAACAGGGTGCCTATAAATAGAGATTGCATGTGGTTTATTTCAAAAAACAAGAAAGGATTTTAAATATTTTCCCATAAAGAATATTTTTGCCAAAGTGTTATTTTTGGAATGAGACTATAGCTCAGGGGTGGAACTCTTTCCTAGTATGTGTAGGCCACAAAAATGCAAAATTAAAAAAAACAAAACAACAACAAAAAAACCCTGCCATTTGTCTAACTTGGTAGAAAAAACAAAAAAGCAAATGCAGGTGCATGAAAGGCAATATGAAATCACGACAACTCCCAGGAGAGCATTTCTCTTATAAATCATCGATGCCTATTTGAGGGTTTTAGTTTTTATTGTTGTGTGCATGTCTGCGTGAATGTGTGCACGTGAGTACATTGTATGTGTGGCATGAATACAGGCCAGAAGAGGGCGTTGGGTCTTCTGGAGCTGGGGTTACAGACGGTTGTGAGCTGCCAAACATGGGTGCTGGGACCCGATCTCAGATCCTCTGGAAGAACAGCAAGTGCTGTTAACCACTGAGCCATCCTCCCAGCATCCGTCAAAGCCTATTTTAAAGTACAGAGGAATACTGAATGAAAGAATGAATTTTAAACTCATCAGAATGGAACAGATGATTCCAAACGAGAATCCAGTACATATTACCATTTATCACATAATGAATGTACCGTTTCAAATCACTGAGAAGAGAATAAATTATTCAGCAAATGGTTTTAAAATACTGAATAATCATTTCAGAAATTTAGAATTCTTTCATACCTGACAATGATAGAAACCCGAGATAGTTAATAAAGTGTAAAAATAAGCTTTTTGTGACGACATAGAGAAATGTAGATATACAGATTAATATTGTTTTCTGTTTTCAGTATAAGAAAGGCTTTCCTAGACATAAATGAAAAGAAGAAAGCATAGCTGAATTTGGACGTTTTATATGACGAAGATAAATGTATGCTGAAATGCGATGAACACACCTAAGAGGTAAATGGCTATGTGAGACAGTATCTGCAGTGTATATGAAAACCGTTGCTTCAGCATGGATAGGGGATTTTAAAAATAAAGAGGAAATGGACGTGCAGCATCAAAAATGGACAAGAACATGAACAGCCATTCATAAAGGAAAAATACAAATAACAGAGGGGTATGAAAATAATCGTTCCTAGAGAATAGATGTAATTAGAACAATAATAAAAGTCAATGCTATTTTGTCCTTTCAGTTTGCTTATCCCCTTCCTCCCTCCCTTCTTCCCTCCCTCCCTTCCTCCCTCCCTCTCTTTCTCTCTCTTTTCTTCTCTCATCTCAATCTCAGACCGGTGCTGAATGTAGTCAGCTCCCTGCCTTGACTTCCTGAGGGCTGGATTTCAGGCATTCACATCCACGCCTAATTAAATTTGCTGATTTCAAAGGGTGTGATGCCACAACTCCAGCACAGAAATCACCAATCCAACTAAAACACAGGCAAAGACGTTCACTACACCTTTTCCAAATGACTTCTGAAAAGGATGCTGAAGTTGACTAGACATCAAGGAAATGCAAATTCCCTAGGACACTCCCTCCAAACCACTAAATTCTCATAACATGACAGCACAGAGGAAACTTGATGAGGTCATGTAGGCGAAATATGCTAGCCACAAAAGGGTCGTCATTACACGGGATATTCAGAGTTCCCAGAACAGCTGAGTTCGTAACGAAAATGAGTAGAACTGTTGTATTCACCAGGGATTTAGGGGGCGGTGGACGTTGGGTCCATTGAGGACAGAAAATTTTAGAGCCGGGAAGTGAGGATTACACAACCGTGTGAATACACATGATGGAACCAACTGTGCTTAACACAGCACACTTCTGTGTGTCTTGCCACACATTCTGGCTTTGGCTTACACATCCACATGACATTCCATTATGACAGGAAGCTAAGGCAGCAGGTCAAGGCAGGAACATGGAGGCTGGAACTGAAGCAGAGGCCACGGAGGAACGCTGCATACTGCCTTGCTCCTGCTGGCTTGTTCAGCTAGCTTTCTTACATAAGCTAGGACCACTAGTCTGGGGGTGGCACCCCCCCACAGCAATGCCCCTCAGACTTTCCCACAAACCAGTCTGATGAAGGCTATTCATCAGCAGAAGTTCCTTCTTCCCGTGACTCTAATTTGTGTCAAGGATTCAAAAATGAGTCAGCACATCACAATGAAAACAAATCAGGAGGGCTGGGTTTGTTGATTGTTCTTTGGAGGGCAGTCCAGAGAAGAAAGAGAAGAGGAACTAGAAACAAACTTCCCAGCTCAGGGCGATGGGGATGAAATCTTAGCTTAGACTTGAGGTAGGCAGAATCTATGATTAAAACATATTTCCCATGGAGGTCATTACCACAGATTTGCCTTCACATAGACTTGGGGCTCAAATTTGTGTTAAGACAAGTTGGCCTAGGAATCCTCAGGTTGGAAAATTAACACATTTATTTTTCAGTCAACGGTGGCCTGAGGACTTGGAACTCTGAGTGGGAGATAGTACTGGAAAACTGCATATTATAAGTTCCATATCTCTCCAAATATGTTTTATAGATTCTACGCAATCCCCGTCAACATCCTAGCAAGTAGTTTTGTGATTGGTAGAATTCATTATAAAGTATGAAGGGTCAAAAGGGTCCCTCCACAAATTAATTTAATAAAGAGGAGCAAAGTTGCAGGGTTCAGTTCACCAAAACTGGAGCTCTCATAATACTGAAGCCTGAGGCTTGAGACAGAGCCATACTTGGGCAAAGACAGAACCTGTACATTTGCCTAGTTGAACTGCTCATGGCAAAGGTGGTAGCACAGTCATCAGTGAATCTTGGTCTGTACTTTATACCATACCAACAAGGAAACCACCAGTAGATTTTAATCTAGCTGTGAAAGCTACATGGATAACACTTCTTGGATCAGTCATGGACAGCACCTTCGTGATTCTGAGCTAGGCAGTGTCTTGGCAAGCAGGACACATAAGCATACCCATGAGGAGGAGAATTAACAAACTGAACCATATGAGATTAAGACTTTCTGTTAAGAAGAGCTGGTAAGATGGCTTGGTCAGCAAAGCAGCAGGATCTGAGTTCCATGCCCAGAATCCATTCAAAACAAACAAACACACACACACACACAGTGTGGTGATGAAATACTTGTCAACCCAGCCCCGGGAGAGCAGAGACAAGCAGATCCTCGAGGCCTACTAGCCAGCCAGCCTACCCTACATGGTTAGCAGCAGCCAGTGAGAGACCCTCTCTTACAAAATACAGTTGAACTCTTCCCTGGGTGTAGACTATTTTGCTCTCAGCATTCCTTAGCTATGTGTAGTTCTTTGTGTAGAGTTGAGGTCTCATGAGCTTTCTGTCTATGTTAGCATGTGTATTGGTGTTGTCAGGAGTGAGGAGTTAGGACGAGTTAGGAGTTAGGAGTGGGAAAACTTTTCATCTTTGGGAGCGGGTGTATAGGATATTCTAGGGCATGAGTCATATCTGTTTTGTGATTTTGTATAGCGGCTAGCCACAACCAAGAGATTTGCTCTTGTTGTTTGTTTGTTTTAATTCATTGAGCTATAATCTTGTATGAACCTTAAATTTGGATGTTTTGTTTGAACCAAAAGTTTGTTACAAAAGAAAGGCTGAAAGAGGAGTTCTCAAGGTCCCTGTAACAATGAGAATAAAATGCAAAGGCCCCAGGGATTTCTCATGAGATGAATCAAATCGCAAATATATGTAATTCTTATGCATCAGGGTTCAGGTTTAATATTTTTTGAATGTGAGAAAGCTGGGAAAGAACCTAGATGTGAAAAGCAAATGGAGCTGATAAAATCAAAGTAGTTGAGCAAGGAAATGGGCTGAATGGAATATTACACCACCGATGATTTCAGAGGATGGGAAAGTGTGCCTGGAAAAAGCAGGTGGAAGGAAATGCATAAGACACACATAGGAAGAGATTTTTCCAATTTTATTTTTAGTGTATATCAACCTAAGGAAGGAAATGTACTTGAAAGAAACAGAGCAAAGACACCGAACAGTCCTTATCTCTGGGTGGATGTGTGATGTGCATATTTTTCGTCTTTAAACTATTTTATGTTTTCCAGTTGTCTCCGTAGGATACCTTTTATCTTTCTATGCATGGAAGTAACATAAATAGGGGTAGAGTCAGCTCATAAATCTAGCTGTTTCTGAGTAATGCTTTAAATTATTTAGCAACGTGGAGAACTATAAGCAGGCTGCTTTTGCCAAAGCCATTTCTCTGGTTCAGTGGGAAATATGAAGAAGACAAAAGGTACAAATGCTTCTCTCTTGGCTGGAGTGGGAGGAAGGAGACATAGGGACAAGGATACTGCTCTTTTGGACACTCTGTAATCCTTAGAGTCTAGAACAGTCCAACGATTGAAGAAGCATTGAAAAATAGACTGATGTTTGTGATTCCGCATAGGAGGTTCTGCCTGGCTTCCCTGGTGATTAGAATGCATTTTGCTTCATCCCCTTCCTTTGAGTTGACTTTCTTGTCTATCATCCCTTCATGCCTGTGTTGAGGAAGTGCTGGGCATAAATTTAGGCAGTCAGTGGCTGCTCGTGGATGGGCACGGAACCTTTCTCAAGATCCGGGCTGTGTCTTCATGAGTAGAGACATCTTCCTCCAGACTGGGTGGTTTGCTGGGTTCAGAGTGGATCACTCAGGACTAGTTCATGGCCCCACTGGGATGGTAGATGGATTATACTGTGCTTTCAGATACTGTGTGTGGGTGGGTCTGAGTGAAGTAAACTGAGGCAGAATCTCATCTCAGTCAACATAAAAGTCCAAAGAGAAACACCCAGCTAGGCTACTTGGAAAGTCAGTTGTGTTTGCTGAAATAAATTCAGTGATGGTAACATCTGGGTCTGGACACTGGCAGGGACCCTCCATTCCAGGAGAAGATCCGCAGTGCTTTATGCATATATGTGCTGATGTGCTGATTGGACATAAGTCTTTCTTTCTTCCTTTTTTTTTTTTTAAGTCCTTACAACATTAAAAGTGCCAACTGGAAAGCCGGGCATGGTATCCCATGCCTTTAATCCCAGCAACCTGGAGTCCAAGCCAGGCAGAGCTCTGTGAGTTCAAGGGCATGGTGATCTAAATAGCAAATTTCAGGCCAGTCTGGACCTACATAGTACAACCTTATCTCAAACAACTACACAGACCAAAACAATAACAAACAAAACAACAGCAGAAAACAAAGAATAACAAACTTGCCAACTGGGGATGCTGTCCTTAGAGATGGAGAATCGGGGTCCTAGTTTGCTTGTCTGTGGCTGTGCTAAAACGCTGAGGAAAAGCAACCTGGAGCAGGAAACGGTATATTTGTCTTATAGTTTCCAGTCTGTCCTCAAGAGAAGTCAAGACAGGATCTGAATCAGAGAAGAACACTGCTCACTGAACTGCTCCCTCTGGCTTGCTCGGCCAGCTTTCTTATATAGCCCAGGCCCACCTGCCTGGGGATAGCACCATGCACAGTGGACCCGGCCAGTTAGTAATTAAAAATGCCTCACAATCATGGCCACAGGCCACCCAGAACTGAGCAATTATTCATCTGTGGTTCCCTTTTCCCAGTTGACTCTGGGCTTGTGTTAAATGGACAGCTGAAGCTATCCGTAGCACCCAGCCTTGGAGACAGAGCATTAATAGTTAGAAAGGTACCAACTGGGAGGAGACTGGGAATTTTGTCTATCTGACCTCAAAGCCCAGGTGACCTTTGCATCATCTGGATGGGACATTAGGTCACATCCTTGATGGCTGAAAATCTCCTATTATACCCTTGTAGGCTTCTATGCTGTCACCAAGTCAGGCAGGATAAATTCAGCTACTGGGGCAAGGGGGAGTTTTTCTTTGGTCCATTGATCTCTGTCCAGCACTCTGTAATTAAACCAGACTATGGTGTTTCTGGAACAGTTAGTGGAAAGACAGAGGAAGGGATGCACATTAGTGGCTTTCAGATTTTTCAGCTCGACTAATGGAAAAGAAAAAAATACAATTACATTAAACTTCATGACTACATGTGCTTACAGGAACTGGCTCTGGGGCTCTGAGGCTCTGAGGAAATCATCCCAGGATCCAAAGCTGAAAACTGGGTTCTCAGCCAGGAGCAGAGCCAATAAACTAATAACTATTTAACTATCTGTGCTATGTCATCTCAGCAACTCACTGTCCTTTAGAACCCTATCTGAGAGACGAGAGAGGAGAGAAGAGAGAGGAGGGAGGGAAGAGGGGAGAGGGACAAGGGGAGAGGGGAGGGGGGATTGAAGGCTCTATGCCCTCATGGAACTTATAAGGTATATATTCCTTTGCCAGGTAACACATGTTCCTGCTCCTCTGAAAGACTCTATTGACTCCCAGTGACAAAACATCTGCAAGTATTGCTAATGGGCTCCTAAATTTACCCACAGAGTCCTTATCTTTTAGATATGCAACTTGAAAGATTTTTCTGGTGAAAGGATCTGATGATCCAGAATTTCCTTTGGGATGATCCTGTGTATGTGTGTGTGTGTGTGTGTGTGTGTGTGTGTGTGTGTGTGGAGGGGGGGTGTTGGTGACATCATAGCATGTCAAACATTATTGCCCATGAACCAATAACCAAGGGAGGTGGCTGGTTAGATCTATGATGGTTCTTGACTCTGTTTGTCTTCCTTTGTGTATGTTGCAATTTTCCATAAAAATACTTTTACACAGTATAAGGATACAATTTTCAAAACACCTGGGATAAATTCTCTCTAGTGTTACTAATTTCAATTCTCTATAATTTAGCTTTCCAAGGAAACCGCAAAGGAAACGGACTTCTAGCGGTGTCGTGTGCCCTTGTTTTATGACTGGTGGTGTTTTGTGTACTCTATGCACTCAGGCACCATGTGCATGCCCTTGGTTCTTGTGATGCCATATGGGCCTCTAGACTAGAGGGTCTGGTGCATCGCATTTTCCAACTGGTTCTTGGATAATGAACTTAATTACTTTCACACATGTACTTTGGGATGGGGCGTAGCCAAACACAAGGACAAAGAAGCTAAAAAGAGTTGGTCATCAACCGTTTCACGTGACAACGTGACTTGGTTTATTTCCTTGTTTCTGAAGTGCCAGGGATTGAATTTAGGGCCTCGAGCAAGCGAGTCAGGCATTCCACCACTGAGCTACATTTACAGCTCTTGATTTCTTCCTTTTCTGTGTATGTGTGTCTGTGCATGCACAGGTACACATGCATATGTATGTATACATGTGTGTGCTTGCACATGGAGGCCAGAGCAACCCTTAAGTGTCCTCCTCAGGAGCCGCTCACCTTTTGTTTTTGAGGCAGAATCTCTCATTGGCCCACAGTGCCAAGTAGGCTAGGCTGGCTGCCAGTGAGATCTAAGATGTGAGAGTTTTGCTTCTCCAGCACTGGGATTACAAGCAGAAAGCACCGTGCTTAGCTTTTTAAAGGCTTTGAGTTTATGAGGCAAATACTATACTAATTAAGGCCCGTTTCTTAAGAAGACACGCCTGGGTTGGCAAGATGGGCTCAGTGGATGAAGGCTCTTGCTTCCAAGCCTGAACATTTGCGTTTGAATCCCAGGACCAGGACCATAATAGAAGGACAGAATTGACTCCCCAAAGAGTCCTCTTCCCTTCACACACTTGTCATCGTATGCAGACTCGTGCAACAGTGTGTTCATACACACAAATAAAGAAGTAAATAAATAAATGTAATTAAAAATAAAACTGTAGGCCGGGTAGTGGTGGCACACACCTTTAATCCCAGCACTCGGGAGGCAGAGGCAGGTGGATCTTTGTGAGTTCTAGGCCATCCTGGTCCTAGAGTGAGTTCCAGGACAGTCAGAGTTACAACAGAGAAACCCTGTCTCAAAAAACCAACCAACCAACCAACCAAACAAACAAACAAATAAAAAAACAGAGACCTGTAAGCAGCTGTGGTATGCACGTTTGTAATCTTAGACAAAATGAAAAGGTGATGATGAATAAAAAGAGGAGGAAGAGGAGGAGGAGGAGGAGGTAGAAGAAACATGAGCTCTCAAGTCAATGACCTCTAGATCGCTAAGTTCTGATCTCTAGAACATCAGGAGATGGGGCTGCTGTAAGCTTTGCACAAACGGGAGACAGGT
This sequence comes from Cricetomys ansorgei, assembly GCA_026225945.1. Taxonomy (NCBI): domain Eukaryota; kingdom Metazoa; phylum Chordata; class Mammalia; order Rodentia; family Nesomyidae; genus Cricetomys; species Cricetomys ansorgei. Next base: position 28,588,161 of record JAMJFZ010001100.1, read on the forward strand.
AAAGATCAAGAACACAGACTCCACTGTCTAGTTGCCTGGGTCCTGCTCTTGCTACTCAGCTCAGGACCTGGGATGGGTCACCTGTCTTTCCAGAGCTTCTCACTGCTCGAGCCATCAAGTGGGTGTCACAGTAGACTCTTCCAGGGTGAAGATTAGGGTTGTGTCTGACTAGAGGGAGCATGTAGTGGACACTCACTGTTTCTCTTGCCACTAAGTGAGCACCAAATAGATGAAAATAGGAGAGACAGAGAACAAAGTGTCGCCAGAGCTTACTTCTGGACTGTCAATCAATGGGTGCTTTATTTATTTTTTATTTTTTCACCCTGGACTTTTCAAATATCTAGTTCTTGTTATTCTTATGTTTAGAAAGCCTCTCTCTGTGTCTCTGTCTCTTGTGTCTCATGTAGGCCCTCTGCTTCTGCTTCTCAAGTTCTAGGATGACAGGTCCATGGCGAGCTAAAAATATCTCTTGAAGGCAATTTTGGAAGTCTTTGAGGGCCAGTGAGATGGCTTAGTGGGTGAAAGCACTTGCCACAAGCCTGATGACCTGAGTTTGATCTTGGGTTCCACGTGGTGGAAGGAGAGAGCTGAATCCTGCAAGTTGTCTTCTGACCCCCACACGAGCACTGTAGTAGGTTCGTGCCCACACACACATTAAATCAATAAGTATATGTCACATGTAATGAGAAATTCAAACATATAGGTACAAAAGTAAAGTCTTTCCAGAGAAATTTCAATGCCTGGTGGAACCTACACTATGAACCTTCTAGATGATATTTAAAAAAAAAAATATTGTGTTTAACTGACACATCTTGATTGTGTTACATTATGGAGTACATGTAATATTTTTTGATATATGGACCTGGCATTTAATATAGATGATTAACACGGCCATCATTTAGTTTGCTTGGACAATTTGGGCATGTATTAGAAATCTATCTTCTCGCTTATATTGAAATGTGCACATTTTAACCAACAAGACGGCTTTCTGGGAGAGTCCAGTAGATAGCCAACCCTGCTTTGCCTATATTTCCTCAGCAGTTTCTTCCCTCTTCCGGGTGAAGAGCCTCTTAGAGCCCAGTGCAGTCCACTGTGTGCACTGAAGGTCTCACCAGCTCCTGTTCCAAGTCATTTGCCCCTCACGTCTGCTCATATGCAGCAGCAGGCCAGTCTCTTTTAAGAGTTGTGAACCACCTTGATCTAGTCATGAATACCACTTCGAGGAAAAAAAAAATCACACCCAAGCATGCAGTTCTGTATCTAGTTTCCTAGGGTTAAGGAGCCCTTCCACAGCTCACCTCCATTGGCTAGGACACCTAAGCTACAGTGGCAAACTGAGGGATGCATAGACACACATCAGGAACGTAGATGACTTTGAGAAAAATGGACGTCTACAGATCTGAAATCGTAAGCCGGATAAATTGATGGATAATTACGGGCATTACATAGAAGGCTTTTGCTTTGCCAAATGATTTACATGAGGACATCTATAAATAGCAAACCCATGCTGTGTGTTTGAATCATGTTGCTGTTTTACCCAAAGGCTAAGACCTTTCCAGAGCACACCTACTGTAGGACAGCTGGACCAATGCAAAATTAAAAAAAAAAAAAACCAAAAAAACAAAAAACAAAAAACAAAAAGCCCAAAACCACTTTCACGCTTGTGCTGAGTTACACCATCTACAGAATTCCAGATCATCTCTAAAATGGCAGCTGGCCCTTAGCCTCTCTAGGACTGCTGGTCAACAGTGGGCAAAAATGAGTTCCATTGGGGTTTCAGGTAGAAGAGAGGTGCCCTGTGTGTGGATAAGGAACCTGCTCCGGAAAGGACTAGCTAATGTGGTGGACCCCACTTCCATAGCTTACACAGGGCAAGAGTGGATCTGTCCAAACACCAGGGTGGAGTTAGGCAGTCTCACCTATTCCTCAAATGGTCTTGTCTGCCTCTCCAACTGGATTTTTAGAGAAGTTACCACTAATGCTCAGATGAGATAGCCCGGACTTACATTGGAGGAGGCTAAGTTTTTGGTCTTAGACCACCATCTCTGACGGGTCACTATTGACACCGGAATGACAGCACCCGGACAATCCTCAGTGCCTCTTGAGCACAGCATGGCCATAGGGTCCCACTCTTCCTTACTCTGATCTGCCCTCTAATCCAGCATCCCTCTGAGGCATAGGAAGCGCTCACATCCCCCCAAGACCACAGGTATTAGGACAAGAATACCCCCTAACGCCCCTAATATACAGAGACCTCTGCACAGTCAGAAGCCTTGCACTCAAAGGACTCTATGAAACTGACTGCAACTCCATCTTACGAGGTTTTCTTTCCGGGCCCGGTTGCCATTTGGCTCTGTGCAGTTAAGCAGCCGTGCTTTACTTGAGTCTCTAGCAACTTTTCCAAACATGTGCCTGGCACCCACGCAAGTTTCAAAGGAAGTATAAATGTGACAGGAGAGCCGCTGCGGGATTGGTTTTGTGTGTATGTGTTAGTGTGACTCTTAAAAAGACAAGTGTTAAGTTCTACAGAGTAGCAACTTCTACAAGGGCAACGCTAACTTTCTTGCAGTAGCAGTTACTCCTCTCCGCCTATATATGTCTTAAAACTCTTGGTATCTGAAGTTAGGGAGATACCTTGGTAAGCAAAAGCGTCCCTGAGACCCCAGGATAAGGTACACTTTGCGGGTTCAGTGCTCGAGCTTTCTAAAGGAATATCCCCAGACTGTTTCTGTCTTTCTGCCTCCAGAAGCCACCCACACCTACCCACGCTGGGGACACAAGCAGGTTCAGGGCATGCATCATCCTGACTCCCTTCTCCCGCCCCAAGGAAGCCATCTGGGCACCAGGGTTAGGGTGAAGTGCATGTGCTCCTGAGGCAGAAGGGCTGCAAAGGTTTAGGTCTGTGCTGGCTCAGCAGGAGAAGCAAAGGGTCCTGAGGGTCCCAGCTCACTGGAGTAAGTCCCAGCTCCCCTGACACCGGGACCCCAGACAAGGTGATAGAAGGAGATGTTTCCAGGGCAGGCGCGCGGTACCTTGGATTCCAAGCTGCTGGTGGACGCAGGAGAGGGCGGCTGCTGTGTGCCCGTCGCCTCCCCGGTCAGCCCGTCGCCGCTGTCCTCGCGGGCGCCACTCGGAGGGATCATCCTGGCGGCGGGAACGGTGTTGGGCTCCCGGGGGGGGGGGGGGGGACCGCAGGCTCTCTCGCCTGCAGGCTCGCTCAGCGCCTGGTCTCCGGGATATCCATCCCGCCAGGCGGCGGCGTGCGCCCTGGGGCCTCGCCTGGCCGGGTCCTGCCCACCTCCCCGGCCTCCGCCCCGCCCCGCGCAGCGCCCGCGGCCACCTCGCCCGAGATCGCGCGCGTCGAGTCGTGACTGCCGCCCACCGCAGCGGGCGGGTGGGCCCAGGCTGGCCCCGCCGAGGACGGGAGGCGGCGGCTCGGGGCGGGGCTGCGTGGTCGCGCGGGGAGCCCAGGGCGGGCGGGGGCCGCGCCCACCCCGACAGTGTGAGATCCGCGGTGAGCGCCCCGCTGGGTCTGGTGATGTTCTAGGGAGCAGAAAGCGAGTACAAGCCAGTGCTACATGCAGACCACCTTCAGCAGCCCCCTCATCCTTGGCCCCCAGAATGAAGAGAAGTGGCGCTGAGCTTAATTTATAGTTCAGTGACAGCAGGGACCGATGTGGGCGTCCTCTGACCCGTGGGCACCGTAATTTCCAATGTTCCGCCTTGATCTATAGCAGGCACATACATAATAAGCTTGGTGTAGGGACACCTGGTCCCCAATTTCTCCTGTCGAGCCTCTCAGGTTTACTATTAAGCGCTGTCACTCTTCCATTTATAGACGAGGAAACCGAGGCTTGAACCAGCTTGCTTAAAGTCACTCAGCTATAAATGGCAGAGCTGGGACTTGGGAGTGATTTGGGCTTTTCAAATCCAAGCCATTTGGACAGCGAAGCCTCAAAGCTAAGCCAGGCTTAGAAGCTGAAGAGGAAAGCCCCGGGATCCGTGGCTGTGCTTGTGTTTAAGACCTGCTTGGACCTGTGAACTGGACTGCTTTAGCCAATCTCTTGGCAACAGACACCGAGCATCACTGGACCAGAGCACAGAAGGATCCAGTTTGTTTTGCAGACATGACAGGATGTGTAGCCAAAGGCAATACTCCTAAATTTACAAAAACCTTTCCTACCTCAACACAAAACTCCCTCCTTGTTTTTTTTTTTAAATTTCTTTAAAAAATTAAATTAATTTTATTACTTGCAATTAGCATGTAGAGGAAGTGGACTCTTGTGATTTTTTTCATGCACAAGTATAAGGACTGGTTCCTATTTTCTCTCCTTTGTGGC